>JAHXMU010000070.1:737739-771944 GCA_019455685.1 Philornis downsi
TCATTTCATTTCATTTCATTTCATTTCATTTCATTTCATTTCATTTCCTTTCATTTCATTCCATTTCGTTTCATTTCATTTCATTTCATCTCATTTCATGTAATTTCATTTCATGTAATTTAATTTCATTTCATTTCGATTCATTTCATTTTCTTTTGAAATAAAAATCCTTACAGGCTAAGGATTTTCATTATATTTTAAGCAATATATTTTCTTATTTTAAATTTCTAGATAGAAATATTCTAAAGTTGTCTCCAGATGTACAAAGCTCTACGTGTTAAATTATTACAATATTACAATTAAATATTTTTTGTCACAATCCAATTTAGGTTACAGATTTCAATAAATTCGCGATTCAAAGCACAGTGTTGGAATGACGTGTTACATTAAGTATGTAAAGGGTGTCCAAACAAGAACGCATGAGTTAAATTTGACGCCATTCGAAGTGTCATTGTTTGACATTTGAACAATTGTTATTGTTTGCTAGTAGAAGGTACGAGGTTAGTAAAAATGGAGCGTTACACGAATGAACAACGCATTCTCATTGTGAAATTGTTTTACCAAAACGGTGAAAGTTTTGCGGCTACAGTTCGCAAACTGCGATCAATTTGTGGTCACAATAGTGCTCCAAAAGAGTCAACTGTAAAGAGATTAATGGATAAATTTGCCAAAACTGGGTCTGCTACTGATGTAAAGACAACAATGCGCCTTCGCCCTGGTCGATCGACCGAAAATGTAGCAGCTGAACGTGATGATGCCGCTCAAACTCCATCCACCTCAATTCGACACCGAGCTCTACAAATTGGTGTCTCCAAATCCACTATGCACCGAATTTTAACGAAAGATTTGCATCTTCACGCATACAAAGTTCAATTGACTCAGGAACTGAAGCCAGCTGACCATGGACAGCGAAGGGAGTTCGTTAATTGGGTATTGGAGAGACAACATGAAAATGCTGATTTTGCCGATAAAATCATCTTCATTGACGAGGCCCATTTCCATCTTGATGGCTTCCTCAATAGGCAGAATTGTCGCATTTGGGGTAAGGAAAATCCTCGAGTGATTCACGAGAAGCAAATGCATCCTCAACGTGTCACTGCGTGGTGTGGATTTTGAGGTGGAGAAATCATTGGACCTTTTTTTTATGAAAATAAGGCATGTCAAGCGCAAACAGTCAATGGTGTTCGATATTGTGAAATGATAATCAGTTTTTTCGTGCCTAGAATTGAAGAAATGAATGTGGAGGGCATGAGGTTTCAACAAAGACGGCGCCACATGTCATACAGCCAGAGAAGCAATTCAATTGATGCCTCATTCATTTAAATCTTGCGTTTTTGTTGCGACACCCTTTATATAATGATGTCCAGGAGAACTCTGCGGAACATAAAATGGTATAACTCAGAGCTGTAACTCAGAACAATCGCCTATACCAGCTATTATATCAAATGAAAAAATGATATTGTAACTTCTATAAGCCTAATAACCAGCATTTGGAAACATAGGGACTCACAATATCACCAAAGATAATTGACGAGAGAAAACATTTCAGAAGATTCCGCTGAACTCCTTCTACGCGTGAGTAGTAGAGCCATATTCCAACTTTGATGTTACATAAGAAGTTCGTGTACACTATTTTTAAGGTATGTGGATGAGTAAAATCGGAGCAATTTCTTTTGATTATATTATATTATCATTTATATGGTGTGTAAAAGTCAGTGTCGAGTCGAATGCAATACCTAAATCCAATTTACTATCTGCAGTGAGGAGCTTTGCCATCACCAATTTTGAAAGCGAATTGGATTGGTTTTACAAAATCTTGAAAATTAAATATTAATGAAAATTAAAGGTTTAATGAAAGTTTATTCAACGAAAAACAATCAAGAATATTGTCTAGTTCATTCTGAAGATCTACAGCCTCAGAAAAAAGGAAATTTAAATTTCTAAATGAGCTACAAATATTCTTTATAAATAAATTAAACGAAAGTTGACTTAAAATACTTCCTTGCGGCATGTTAGATGCTTACAAATGTGAGAGAGATTCATAACCAACAATAAAGACTTTGCAGATTCTACTTGATTATTTAGCGAGAATTTTTGGATTACGCTCTTGCGGAAAATGTGAAACTGCTGGAAAAGAAAAATGTCTGCTCTCAATTTACTAAATAACAAATAATTTTACCTTAACTGAACTATATAGTGAATAATTTGTATACAATAAATTTTTAATAACCAGATATCTTATGTACCAACGTGGATTATATCGCAGATGGATCGTTTACCAAAATCTTGTATAAAATTTCCTTTTTTACGAGAAGTTAAGCAGTAATTTATTCTCGTAATCCAGACGCGACTTTGCAGGAGATGGCTGAAAAATGTCATGGCTATTACATTTTTTTTTTTAATTTGCCAACTTGTTTTTTGTTTCGAAAAACTAAAACTTTATCGAACATTTAAATTCCTTCTGTACACTGCGATCCATTAAATGGGCAATGGTTAAATGGCACAATCGATCATTTAACGATTTAACCACGCCAAATCACACCAAACAGCAGGTCATCATCCCATTATGCGTAACTGGTGACGTTTTCAAATGAATCGCCGATAGCTCCGCAGTCAAACTTCTGACCATCAACTGACCCTAAAGGGAAATTAACCCAAAACAAAGAAATTAACAATGAAAGAAGAAGTAAAACAATTCACCAAGACATATAGATAGTGAAGCGATATACAAAATGCTTAGAGAATGTGTCACGGGATTTCCCGGGCAAGTATATTTAAGGGGAATTTATTTAGTTTCCCCGGAATATTTGCAAGTCCAAAAACTGCTAATATATTGCAAAAAACTACCAGCGATAAGTGCAGTTGGCGCTCTTTTTATGGTCTTAGGATTTCTTGTAATTCGAATGAGAGAAATGAGAAATGAAATCTTTAGCTATTGTAATTTTGTTACGGGAACGATGCAAACATCTATGTTTAAAAATCTTTATTTATTGCATAGAAAGCTCTACAAAGCTACTGATGTTCAAACAAGTTACAACACAGCGTCGTTTTTCGCTTTCGACAAAACTTAATGACAAATTTCGGCACAAGAGCTTTTAAAATTCACCAAATTCTGTGTAATATTTTCGATTTTGACAATCGAATTTTGTCGTTAAAAAATAATAGCATCTCTCTATATTTTTTTTTTTTTTTTTTGATTGTCATATCTTTATTTCTACATTTTACGTTTTATGCGTTTTTATAGAATTTCGCTTGAGAGTGAATCTACTAAAAAGGAGGCTTGAATATTATGATGAACAGTTTCCCTTTGGAAACTGGTCTTTGCCATTTAAATTTTAAAGATAATTTCATTTAAATGTTGTCCGCGGCTCCGTCTCAAAATATCCACTCGGCCTGTATTCCACGAATAACGCGTGTTATGTTATCCTGTAAGGCTTCAACACATAGACTAACAACTTGACATAACCCCACAAGAAATAATCAAAAGACGTTAAATTGCAAGATCTTGGGGGCCAACTTACAAGGCCAAATCGAGAAATAAGTTGCTCACCAAATTCATCCCTCAACATATCCATTGCGGATATGGATAGCGGATTTTCATTGAGCTTTTGTAAGGCCCATTCACCACAAATTAGATGTTGTGGTCGGTCATTAGACTTCAATTCTTGCGCGAATTGAATTTTATAGGCTTTCAAATGCAAATCGACACATGCCCAATCGCTGAGAACGGCGACGAATTGACATTTCACGATCCTCATTAACACTAGTCGCTACGGCTGCAATATTTTCTTCGGTACGCACTCATGCGTAGAGTGCGAGTCGAGTCGATGGTTTTATGTCTAAAAAAGTAAATTTGATGCGAAATTTGGAGATAACAGCACGAATTGTTGATTCAGCAGATTAATTATTGACCATAAAACAGAGCACGAATTTTGATAATAAATTCCAACGATTTGCAATCTTTGCTCGTCTTTCCATGATGAAATGGCAGAGTATACTGTACACTTTTCACTTTAACAGATGACGTTTGAACGCCATTACCAATTAGTGCTGCCAACCTGAAAAACTTAAATCTTAAAAAATCACCCTATATGAAGGCTTCATTCTTGAGAAAAAAATGCACTCTTTGGATCTCAATTCTACTCGTATGCGTAATAAATTTTAATTCAATTCATAAAATTTTCCATGAACTTTGTTACTAAAAATTATGAAAGCAATGTATTTGAAATTTTCCGGCAATTCCCCTGAAAATGTAGATATTTTTCCCGATTCCAGGTGAATCGAATTCCCTAATAGAGCCGGCAAAGCCTCAGACAGACAGTCGGACAGTACACACACGATCTATATGCTGATGCGAATAAAAAAAAGACACCAAAAGCAAAATAAAAACAATGTGTAGTCGCCGTACTCGTTGCTTATATGAAGTGACCACGCAAAGAGACGTCAACCGTCGGACGTTGAATTGCTAGGGCCAGAGACGCTGCGCCGTCAGCGTAACAAAGCGTAGTTGCTGTCGCTGCTGCGACGACCAATGGATTAGGTAGGTGCTACACTAGTGTGTGTTGTTGTATCGATGCGATGCCAGCTGCGCTAACTTCTGCGGCGGCAGATAGGCAGATACTGAGCCACGTCGAGGCGAGCAGGTGACAAGATCGAAGTAAATCGAATAGAAGACGGTTACCTCAAGTCCATAGGAAGTTAGTCTGCTGTTAAACCGTGAAGTAATCGGATGTTCCGACGAATAATCGCGCGGAATTAGCAAAAAATATCCGTAACTGAAATAAACGAAGGAAGCAAAAAAAAACTCAATGTTCGCAACATTGAATAACGGAGAAATATACTAAAACCGTAAATCGTGTGTGTTCTTAAAGATTATAATAATTAAAAAAAAAATAGAAGTTTAGGAGAAATTTCTTCTGAGAAAATTAAGATTTTTCAGGATATATATCCAAAATTGTCCCGAAGACGTGTTATATAACATATGATAGAATACAAAACACTGTAATCCGTTTTTGTTTTGTTTACTAATACTTACAGGACCCTCCAAATAAGATATTTTTAATAAAACACTTTTTAAATTTATACACAAAGGCAAGTACCAATACTAATAATAAAAATATAAAAAAAACATAATACACTGCATTAATCTTATAAAAATATGCTGTAAAATATTAAGTGTGTGAACTGAGCCAAAGTGTTTATCATTGAGATTATTCTGGATATAATTTTGGGTATTCTGGAACAGTTGGTAAATATATGGTTTTAGAATTTGAACATTTTAAGATGGTTTATAAATTTCTGATATAGTTGTGGAAATGTAATCCATCTATATATCCTAAATTTTGAATTTTTACAGAATAAAGTAAATGTCTGGTTCGAACAAAAACAAAAAAAAAAATACTAATTCTGTAAACCATTAATTTTATACGCCGCTCACGTTTCGACGAATCCCAAACTTAAATTTGGGTATATTTCCTAGTAATGGTGACACCGATGGTCGTTAAAGGAAATATAAATATTCGATAGCAATGCTAAGCAACATAGTTTCTTTCGTCGATAAATTTTCTGTACAAATGTTTGTCGTTGGGCAAAAAGTTTCTTGCAATTTGTTGTAATGAAATGAATTTGATCAACTATTTCTCAAAAATTAACCTGAGCAGAGAAAAAGCCTCAAAGTGTTAATGAGAGATTTCAAGTAGACCTGTTTTGAAGTAAACGGCAAATCTGGTGTTTTTGGTCGATTTATACAAATTAGTATATCAGGAGGATTTAATACGTATTTATAAAGGGTGATTTTTTAATCGTAGTTTTTTTTTAAGAATCGAATAAAACACTCAAATTTGCATCACATATTAAAATTTTTTATTGGAATCGATAAATTGATCTTTTCCATTTAATTTTTAAAGATAATTTCATGTAAATGTTGTCCGCGGCTCCGTCTGAAAATGTCCATTCGGAAGGTCCAATTTTTCGTCACTTTTTCGAGCATTTCGGCCTGTATTCCACGAATAACGCGTGTGATGTTATGCTGTAAGGCTTCAATAATGTTCGGCTTGTCCACATAGACTAACGACTTGACATAACCCCAAAAGAAGTAATCAAGAGGCGTTAAATCGCAAGATCTTGGGGGCTAACTCACGGGGTCAAATCGAGAGATAAGATGCTCACCAAATTCATCCCTTAACATATCCATTGTTTCACGAGCAGTGTGGCATGTTGCACCATCCTAATAAAACCACATGTCAACCAAGTTCAACTCTGCCAATTGGGGCAAAAACAAAATCGCGTATCATGACTCGATATCGTTCGCCGTGGACGGGAACGTTTCTTCCACGGTCGCCTTTGAAGAAAAATGGACCGATGTTGCCACCAGCCCATAAACTACACCAGACATTAGATTTTTCGGGATGCATCGGTAATTCATGTATGGCATGTGGCTGTTCATCACTCCAGATGCGACAGTTTTGCTTGTTTAAGTATCAGTACAGCAAGAAATGAGCCTCATCGCTGAACGCAATTTTTCCATAAAACAGCTGATTTTCATTGAGCTTTTGTAAGGCCCATTCACCAAAGATTAGATGTTGTGGTAGGTCATGCGACTTCAATTCTTGCGTGAGTTGAATTTTATAAGCTATCAAACCCAAATCGACGTTTAAAATTTTCCTTGTGGTTGAGTAACACATGCCCAATCGCTGACAACGGCGATAAATCGACATTTCACGATCGTCATTAACACTGGTCGCTACGGCTGCAATATTTTCTTCGGTACGCGATGGTTTTATGATAATAAATTTCAACGATTTACAATCGTTGCTCGTTTGTTAGTCTTTCTATGATAAAATGGCAGAGTATACTGTACACTTTCCACTTTGACAGACGACGTTTAAAACGTCGTTTAAAAAATCAACCATATATTCATAACCTTAAACTTTTAGTTGTAACCAATATTCCCTTCATGCGTGCAGTATAAGATTTCCCAAAATATAACAAACTTTTTCACAAATATTAGCCAATCGTTCCAAACCCAGCGATTATAGGTAACACTGTGGACTTGAAATGCATTCCAGAGTCTTAGTCCAAAACTTTTTATAGATATCACTAAATTTCGGGGAATTTCTAGTACTTGCCGTGCTTCAACTAAAAACAAAAAAAAAAAATCAAATAGCTTTGTATCTCATGAATGAAATATAGGGGAGCATCCCACATTCAGTGAGCTTGCACGCATTCTATTTTTTCGACTCATTCGACAGAATCTACAGTATAAAAATGATTACGAACATCACGGTTCAAGCAAGGTATTTAACAGATTACTTGTCGATTACTCGGCTACTCGAAGTATGACACATCGATGTGACAGCCGCTCAAATAATTAAAGTTGGCGGGAATTAAACCCGGAATCATGCGAACGATAGTCACGTGCACTAACCATCGCGCCAGGGTCGACCACTGCCGTGCTTCAACTATATACGAGTTCATTTATCAAAGATTAAAATTCTATCATAGATCAAAATTACTTTTGTATTTAAAAACAGGTTGGACTTCAGGTAGCAGTACGAAATACGGCTGCAGATTTAAAACAATAAATTTAACGAATATTTTGTAATTAATATTTGATAGCTTTTGTATGCGTTTCATGGAAAACAAGCAATATTTAAGCTCCTCACTCACTTCCTACATTTAAATTAATTCAAACTTGAATTATTGTTAATTCTCACTAAATTTTAAACTGCAATCAACTAAAAATATATGTTCTTTTTATTTTTATTGAAATTCACTGTCGGATAAGGATTTACCCCCATACTCTTCCTATATCAGTACGAAGGGCATCGTCATGTGCTACAATGAAATATATTGTGGAACAAAAATTGTATTTTTAATCGTGTTTTCGTGTTGTTCAAAATTGTCAACTGATTTTTGGTAATTGCCAATAACCGAATTACCAAAAATATGTACAGTGTTGCCAAGTCAGTTATAGTTTTTACCAAAAACAAAAAAAAAAAACTGAGCGAATTTCAGTTGACTATACTTATGGTGGCAAACAGACGTCTCTGCTTTTAGATAACTAGCTTATAATGCCTCAATTGATCACAATTTCCGCAGGTTTTCACAAATTATTATTTAAAATTATTTAAAGAAAAGGCTAATGTTTTTATTTGTGTTACACTCTACATTCTTTGTCATTACATAGAATCGTATTTAGATCTTATTCCATATCAACAGCACAAAAACCGACTCTGGCTTGCACTGCATTAAAAACCTCAGAAAACATTCTTCTTTTAAAGCCTTTCTTGCACTTTAGGAAAACAAATATTTTTGGCAGTAGAGATATTTCAAATTTGCTAAAATATTTGAATTGCTGCTAATATGCGTACGCTGATAGCCTGTAGTTTAAAAAAAAATATTCTGGTGAGAGGTGGCAACCTTGTAACCTTCCTTGTTTGGTATTTTTGTTTGAACCATCAAAATTGAACGATCTCAGTGAATTTCTAGACATGGAAAAAATTGTTCGCCGTTATGTAATTCAATATTTCCATTTGAAAGTCTCAGTCTAACCAATAGTAATGCCATTTTAGATCCTACTCCGGGGGAGTATGCTGTAAAATATTGGGTAGCAAAGTTCAAACGAGGCCGTATGAGCTGTCAAGACGAACACCGTAGTGGTCGATCAATTGAGATGTCCACGCCAGACACGGTTAAGAAAATTCGCAAAATGGTAGCTGAAGGTAGGTGAGTTAGCTAAAGTGATAGGCATTTGAAAGAGTGTTAGACATCATCGTTTATTGACCATGAAGCTGTGCGCAAGATGGGTGCCGCGCTTGCTTTTAATAGAGCAAAAACAGTTTCGTGAAGATGTTTCAATTGAGTGTTTGGCGATGTTTTATCGCAATAAAGCCGAATTTTTGCATCAATTTGAAACCATGTATGAGACATGGGTTCACCACTTCATACCTGAGGCAAAAGAATAGTCAAAGTAGTGGACTGAAATAGGAGAATCGTGTCTAAAGAAGGCAAAGAGGATTTCATTTGTAGGTAAGGGCATGATGTCTGTTCTTGGGATGCGAATGGGATTTTTTTCATCGATTATCTTCAGGAAGGCAAATATTATGCAAATTTATTCAGCGTTTAGGAGATGAAATTATGAAAGAAGGGACACATTTGGCGAAAAAGAAAGTGTTGATAACAGCAATGCTCCAACTCACACATTCAGTATTACTATGGCTAAAATTAATGTATTGGAGTTTGAATTGCTTAATCATGCACTTTATTCCCCAGATTTAGATCCCGCGGACTATTTTCTGTTTTCAAACTCGAAAAAAATGAATCGGTGGTCAAAGATTTACCAACAATGAAGAGATGGAGTCTGCGGTTGATGGCTATTTTAAGTAGTTTGACGGTTCCTCCTATAAACAGGGTATAGAAGCTATTAGAAGAAGATTATATTAAAAAATAAACAAAATTTTCCGGATTTTTTTGCGTCTTCTTTTTGTAGGTCGGCTAGTTTTGGAATATCTACATTTCGGATTTGGTTTAAGGGATTTCGATATTTGGTATCTAGTTGTAGATATATTTGAGCTTATTTGATGAAATATAATACGCCTGTTTAATTTCATCCAGTTTCGACAGTTATTCATTTGGTTATCCATTTAATGGTTTCAAAAACGCCGATTTGGCAAGGCTATCAGCTGTTAAACACCTGTCATTTGAAGTGTTATTTAGTGCAGACTTTGCAATTTATGAATATGGATTGTTTAACAACCGAAGAACGTGTAAAAATAGCTAAAACTTACTACAAAAGTTGTGATTCCAATGTGGGCTCTCAATCGAACAACATTTTCTTCAGCGATAAAGCTCATTTCTCACTTGCTGGTTATGTCAACAAGCAAATTTGTTACATATGTGGCTCAGAAAACCCAAGAGTGATTGTGGAAAAGCCTCAAAAGAAAACACCGCTGCAACCAATACAGAGGCGACCATTTAAAAGGCATTGCATTTCTCGCATAATGGCAAGGTCCAAGCGTTATAATGAAGTAAAAGTTTCATCGAAATCATAGCTTTATGTCTGTTTTATTTAACTTTACCTTTGAAACCGAAAAAAGGATAATCCTATGTTAAATGATTTTATGCGAAAAAGATTTACAAAGCACTGCATTACTCAAATATCGAAAAATATCTACAGCATTTTAACCAGCTGAACGATTTTGAATGGCAAATATCTCAAAGATGGAACAAAGTATACGCTTAAAACGATTTTATTATTTTGGTCACACAGCTATCTTCAGAGGTTATAACTTTTGTAAAATATTAGAAGGATTTCCAAAAGTAAGGAAAACAGGATGAGACATGTCCGTCTATTTTAATTTGAAATATAACCAAGCCTTCTGGGGCAATCCCTTCATTGTGGAATAATTTATATTATTATTCAACTAACGCTTTGTATTTTAGGCTTGGAAGCATGACTGTGAAAAGGATTAGTTGAGGAGATGCCGTCATTTTTAATTGGGATTCAAATATTACTAAATGAAATACATAAATTATTTTAGAAAGTCAAAAATTTGAGCAAAGTTTGTATAACATTATGGGAAGTGAGAAAAGGAAATAAATATCCAAACAGATTAATAAAAGTGAAACAACATAAGTCTTCATGTTAAATAACTGATTTTGAAAAAACAATGCCATTGAAATATTAGCTTTTAATTTTAGACAAAATTTCATTTCGTATTAGAATTAGGAACTGATAAAAATATCAGCTGAAAATAAAAATTATTCGTTTATTTGATGGTGAGTAAATTCCAAATGAAGATGAAAAGGAAGAATGTATTAATATTTGTGAAATATTTTCCACTGATGATGATTAACGAAATCAATCGAAATATTAGGATGTATAATAAATAAAAGACTAAAAACAAAAGAACATCTCTGTTTTTAAAATCGACTACCTCAAACCGGACAAACAACACACATCAATTACATTGAAAATTCAGCTAGACATACAAACAAAAGTGAAGTAGTTCTCTTTTTTGAAAATGGAAATTCAAAAACAATTTCAGTTTTAAATAAAATACTTACTACTTTTATTTTCCCTGTTATTTCTTCTATATCAAGTGTAAAATCTCGATGTAGATTGATTGATTGAAAGAAAACAACCTAAAATGATCGAATCAAAATACTGCAGAGGGATGAAAAGAAAGCGGCAACAACAGCTGACTCTTTTGTCTGGATGCAAAAAATGCATCAATTATTTTATCAACAGAACGGAAAAACTTGTATATCTAATATGGGTAAAGTCCATAGTATGAAGGAAATTACAACAATTCTATAGAAACTGCCCACCCCTAACAAAGTCTAATTTCTTTTCCGAAGAAAAATAACAAAAATATTATATTACCCTCACCTTTCGAGAGCCCAAAATTTTCTGCTTCAAAAAAGAGCACATAAATAAGAGGTGCCTTTTAAAGATTTTCATATAAAAACATACATATTACAAAAATATGTTTATCTATTTATCCAATAAAATTTACAGATTTATAGTCCTTCGTCCTAAAAACCCCCATATTGAAATGAATCGAATAACCGTATTTTGTAATTTTTCCAAAATACTAAACCCATTAATTTTAAATGTTGAAAATAATATCAATTAACAATAACAAAAATTTTAAAACTACAAAAAGTGTAACATCATATGTTCGAAAAGAACACGAAACTTTTTCCAAAGGCAAGAAATTTTCTGGAATTTAACCCAAAAGTGTACTTATTGATAGGTACTAATGACAACCTTGCCAGGGTGCAACAATTTAAAACAAAATTATTCCATACGTTCCCTGAAAGTATAGTATTTTCTGTTTCAGAAAAGAATATAGAAAGTTGAGATTTTATTATTTTTATAAAAGGAAAAATTATGTTAAGAAAAAAATGTATCCCATCCAACAAAAAAAGAGGCACCAAGACTCATTTGACAATTTTTTTAAAAGGAAAAAAATTTACAAAAAAAATTTAAAAAACCCCTGAAAGTATAGTATTATCTGTTTCAGAAAAGAACATAGAAATTTAACATTTTAGTATTTTTACACAAAAAAGGTTAAGAAAAAAAGTTTATATGACCCAACAACATAAAAAAAACGGATCGGAACACTAATTTGACAAAAAGACAAATGATAAAGAAATTGACAAAATTTATTGATCACCTATAACAATATAAATACTAGATAAGTGAGACAATTTTCAGACTAAAATTTTCTGGTCATCGGCCGGTGGCTGTTAGAGAAATCTACGATATGGCAATGCGAGATATCAGGTTCATAAGGACATTATATTTGGGATGGCTAATTGCTTCATATTTAAGTGTTCATAAAAATGGATGTGTGTGTGTGTAAACTAGAGTTATCAAGAGCTTAGGTGAATCCCAGTTAAAGGATATTTATATCAAATTTAAATTATTTTTGGTCTGTCGAATGTTCGGTGATTTCAACAATGAAATTTGCACTTTCATACCTTGAAAAACAGAAGCTGCAAGATCGAATTAGCTGTATTTTCTTTGGAAAAACGCAAAAAAAAAAAATTATAAAAAAATACTCTGTTTGGTCATTCGAAGTATCCACAAATTTATGAATGCACTGAAATAAATGGAATTTTTGAATCCATATTCTAATATTGAGACATACCTGTAGTTAATTGTCACATGTAATTAATTGCTTCCTATTGTATAAAAATAACCTAATTAATTCTTTGACAGCAAATTTTTCTAAGAATACTTTATCAATTTTGCATTTGTTTAAAAACGTTCTTCGAACAAAAACAACGTATTAAAAGACTTAACCTTAGTCAATATTTTTAGTCTTAGTCTTAGTCACAAAAAATGGTGAAGGTTCCAATGAATAAGAAATTATCAAATGAAAATGTAAACGTACATAAATAGACTTCAAAGTCCTAAGAAATTCAAAGGATTAACCATAATAAAACTATTCCCAAAAAGAGTTCATGTTAAGCAGAAAAAATTTAGGAAGCGGTCAATTGGAAATCTTGTCGAAAGATTTTAAAAATATCCAATATTAATCTTTTTGTGCAGATCAAAAAGTTTTAGTACTAAGTATTATATTGGGTAGATCTAATTGTTCAGGCAATACTATTTTCTGAAATTTCAAATTGTCTCAGTACAAATTTTGACAAATATGTGAATTTCTGCATATCTTAGCGTTAATATTTCGCTATGACACCTTGCACTTTTTACAGTTTGCACTTTGTTAAATTTGCACATATAAAACATTTTTCAAATTAATACTTGCTGTTCTCTGATATGAATATTTATTGAAGTATCGGGCAAAAGAAAAGGTTTACTAATTCGATTCAGTGAGTTCCGGCATATATTTTTATCACTGATTTGTTTAATAAAGCGGTTTTAAGGCCTTTCTCAACAAGTTTGCTCAAATATCTGAAAACTAAATTTTTTCTAGAGGATGATTTCTTTCCTACTGGACAAATTTCACCCGCTAGTCGTAGAAGTTGTGCCCACCTACAGCCGTTTATTTTGGGGTACTAATTTATTTATTTATTTTATTTCGTAGATCAGATTTTTAATACGTATAAAAAATTCGGATATTATGATACCTATTATAATTTATCGATTTTGGCCCTTTTCATCCAATAAAAATGCATATTTTGAACATATTTCAATAATCACGCCTACAATTAGAAAGATCCTTTCAAAAAGAATGCGTAATAAGTCGCTAATCAATAAATGATGTGAATTCACGCATAATAAAATAAGCAAATTTATACTTTACTGAAGTTAATTATTACAATTTACAGCCTTTTACCTAGAAATTTAGATTAACTCCTGATTTTTCCCGAATCGGCTAATTCGTATTAGGAGTACTTAAGAGGAACGGCAGTACCTCATTTGTAGAACTAAGTTAATTAAAGTCTGATAATTGTTAAATTATATTGAATTTAATACAATTGAATAAATAATTTGAACCTAAAAATATATTAGAGATATTAAGTTAAGTTATATGAGAGGTCTGAATTGATGGGGTTATCCGGTAGATTTTTTACATTTTACCAAAAATTAGGAAGCAATGCAAAGGATCCACCACTTCATATATGAGACAAAGGAACATTGACAAAATATTACAATCTCTCACCTTGTGTGGGAGATGCCTGAATGGGGAAGAAGATTCGTTATAAAAAAATCTTTAAAAGAAATTCGTTTTAGGGTATTCAGAACCCAACCGGTCTTTTCGAATGCCTTACCCTTAGCAGCCCCATCACGTTTAGTAACGTAACCCTTAACGGAATTTGGGAAAGTCGATCAATTTCTATGAAAGATACCGGAAACGGTGGCATCGACATAACCGTTTATCATGGCCGACTACAATCTGGGAAAATATTAAGTTGTGTCAAGCTTTAATAAGTCTTGTATGGAGAGTGCCACAGGGAGTAGGCTAAATGCTCCAAAACCGCAAATTATCACAAGTTATAATATTAACAGAATACAACGATGCCTTTCAAATTATACATAAATCCAAAGTATCAATTCTAAATTGATCATGTATTTTCAAATAGTGTTATACTTTGTATATTGACCGGAGATTTGAAGATAAGAAAGCTGTGCGTAAGATGGGTGCCGCGCTTGCTTTGAGTAGAGCAAAAACAGTGTCGTTAAGATGTTGCTGGCGATGTTTTACCGCTATAAAGCCGAATTTTTGCGTCAATTTGTAACCATGGATGAGCCAGGATGAGTCATGGGTCCACCACTTCATACCGGAGACAAAGGAATAGTCACAAAATACTACAATCTCTCACCTTGTGTAGGAGGTGCCGGAAGGGGAAGAAGATTTATTTTAAAAAATTTTCAAAAGAAATTCGTCTTAAGGTATGCAGAACCCAACCCGGCCCCAACCCCTTAAAAGCCTCATAACGTTTAATAACATTATACCTCGGAACACTTCTATGATCTCATTCTGCCTCTCTCAAAGAATCATCATTACAAATTTTTCATTTCGTCATCGCCCTCCTCACATTTTGGCCTATGAATAACAAAGTTTTCATTTTCAATTATAACCTCATAATCTTTGCTGATCATGTTCAAACACAATACAAATCGATATTGCAACACCATAAGCTTGGTTCGCACTTTAGCTAAATGTTTAGCAATTCAACGCTGGCCGCTCTACTGTCAAAGATTGTGCTGTAAACATATACTCGTACGAATGTATGCAGATGGAATAGTGTGAGACCTCGAACATCTTTTCTTTATCTTAATTTTTTGTTATTCATTTTTCAAATTTATTCGACATCAAATAAATGAGCAGAGGAAGAAGAAAAATGAAACGAAATGGTATTAAGCAGCATCGATCCCCCCTCCCTCCCCACTAATCGAACAGCAGCCACCCCTGAATATACATAAGTGGTCCGTACAAGTAATGAGCAGCCGCATTTTGACTATTTGCCCGAAATCTGATATTCAAATTTTGTCTCACATTTGCATAAGGTTATTTTTCTGCTCTGCAATTATAAGATATACAATTTTATATGTGTCCGAGTATATCTGCTTAAGCATTGTTGGGAGTATCAACAAAAAATGCCCAAATTTTAGGTTTTTTGGTGTTTCAAAAAAAAAAAAAAACTATGTTCATTGATTGTGCTCGTAGTTGTATCATTTCGCAGAGGGCAAAGATGAAAACTTGTAATGGACCGCCAAAAAAAACCCGCTTCCAACCTTCAGCACACTCACAATTTTTAGCTGGAATTCCAAATGCCCTTCGCCATCTGTGGCTAATGTTAAATTGAGTAAGTGATTTCAATTCTGTTACACGAATGGATCTAGATCGATTGACTGACAACATTGACAAGTGATGAAAGCTACTCAAACGGGAGTGCGTGCATAAATTACAATTTGCCTTTACTGGCGCTTTGTTAGATAAAATCGTTCGATTTTTAAAGGGCCAGAATACAATGTATGAATCAGGCTCATGCATACTTCCATTGTGATCAGTGTGATATCCATTCACTGCATCCGATATTGCCAAAACAAAACGGAAATTGTCTGCCGTTTGTTGTGCACCAGTGCTAATTGTTTTGTTTGGCAAAGAAATGCAATTTATGAAATATTTGTTGAGCAAAGTGCGAATACAAAGATAGCAATTTCCACTAAATGTACGACCTTTACAGAAAATTTTCGCGGTAATTGAAACAAAATGACAACAAAAAAATAATAATAGAGATAATTTTACTTTTAAATAGAAAAGAGTATAGAAATAAATCGATTTTTCGAATTAATGATTTGCTGCTGTGATTTAAAGAAAATTATAATCAGTCTGCAGCCAGAGGCCCACTTCGTGTATTAATACAAATTATCGCCAAACTTTCATTGAAACTGTTCGGTAATTTAATGTTAAAGTATCCTTCATTCAATAGAAAATTGTCATCAATTTGAAAAACAAAAACTGCACTCAATTGAAGATTTCAAATTAAATTCGAAAACATTAACATTAGCATTATTTGTAAAGGGTGTCCCAACAAGAACGCAAGATTTAAATGACTGATGCAGAAATTGAATTGTTTCTCTGGCTGTATGACATGTGGCGCCGTCTTGTTGAAACCACAAGCCCTCCACATTCATTTCTTCAATTCTAGGCACGAAAAAACTGGTTATCATTTCACGATACCGAAAACCATTGACTGTTTGCGCTTGACATGCCTTATTTTCATAAAAAAAAGGTCCAATGATTTCTCCACCTCAAAATCCACACCACACAGTGACACGTTGAGGATGCATTTGCTTCTCGTGAATCACTCGAGGATTTTCCTCACCCCAAATGCGACAATTCTGCCTATTGAGGAAGCCATCAAGATGGAAATGGGCCTCGTCACTGAAGATGATTTTATCGGCAAAATCAGCATTTGCATGTTGTCTCTCCCATACCCAATTAACGAATTCCCTTCACTGTCCATGGTCAGCTGACTTTAGTTCCTGAGCCAATTGAACTTTGTATACATGAAGATGCAAATCTTTCGTCAAAATTCGCTGCATAGTGGATTCGGAGACACCAATTTGCTGAGCTCGGTGTCGAATTAAGGTGGATGAAGTTTGAGCGACATCAATCGACCTGGTCGAAGGCGCGTTGTTGTCTTTGCATCACTAACAGACCAGGTTTTGGCAAATTTATCCATTAATCTCTTTACAGTTGACTCTTTTGGAGCACTATTGTGACCACAAATTGATCGCAGTTTGCGAACTGTAGCCGCAAAACTTTCACCATTTTGGTAAAACAATTTCACAATGAGAATGCGTTGTTCATTCGTGTAGTGCTCTATTTTTACTAACCTCGTACTTTCTACTAGTAAACAATAACAATTGTTCAAATGTCAAACAATGACACTTCGAATGGCGCCAAATTTAAATCTTGCGTTCTTGTTGGGACACCCTTTATGAATGATACTTAAAAACATGTTTTTTATCAACCCGGTCATTACATTCGTAACAAACAAAATGATTATATAGACCGATGCATGATTAATAAAGTTCTTTAATTCAATAAAATATAATGATTATTTTGAAAATAGCTAAGCCCCAAAATACCTGAAACGTTAAATTCCTTTCATTTCAATAATAGTTTGTTCATATTTTATTCCGTAGATCAGTTTTTTAATACGTATAAAACTTCGAATATTATGATGGCTATTCGAAATTCCGCATACTGTAGAATACTAGACACGGTCCAGAGATGATGCACTAAATGTAATTTAGCATTTATTGCCCCTGGACATAATTAGTATGCAGAATGCCGCAGCTATGGCAGTAAAACTAGGAGAGAGCTGTCACAGTGGCCAGACAGTGATAATGATTACAGTGTGATTCTTGACATGGTGCCTGACATTACAGGCACCATTGACTGCACTCTGGCTGAATCACTATTCGACAAGATGTACCATATTCTTATACCAGATAGTGATACATGGAAATATAGAACTTCTGTTATATGACTGTATGTTAACTTCTACACTGATGGTTTAAAATTAAATAATCAGTTCGGGGTCTACTCCAAAAACCTAAGGCTAAGTATAGCAAGAAGACTACCTGACCACTGTAGTGTTTATCAGACCGAAATTTTGTCCATTAAGGAAGCGGCAGAACGGCAGAGGTACAACGTCCTCACCACGATGGGGATTAACACATTCTCTGACATTCATGCTGCCATTAACTCCCTGCACGGTGGGGATTATTATATTTTCTGACAGTCAAGCTGCCATTAAATCCCCCGATTCTGTCTTCCTTAACTCAACATTAGCCCTGAAATGCCGCAGATCTCTTAACGAAGTTTCAACATTCACCTTATATGGATGCCGGGCCACAGGGATACACCAGGGAACTGCAGAGCAGACGAACTGGCAAGACTAAGGACAACCTTACAGACTCCATCCGAGTTGGAGTCTTGAGCATGCAAGCTCCTAGTGCGAGATGGGGTATATTTAGCAGCAAATAGTAGGTGAGCTGTCATCAATCCAGATAGATATGGCCCTGCCTAGATCTGAAGCGTTCACACAAACTGCTGTCGCTATAAAGACCCGACATCTTATTACCTGTATCCGTCGTGACGGGACACTATCTGATTGCAAGACATGCAGTGAGACTGAAGGTAGCGACTAGTGACTTCTGCAGGAGCTGTAGGGACGAAGGGGAGGGGGAGTCTATAGAACACCTTCTCCGCAGTTGCTTCGCCCTGGCAAATAGGCGAGGATCAACGCTTGGCTCTTATTTCTTTAGGGACAGGAGATCTGGACGATATAGATATTATCCGACTTAAAAGCTTTTTATGACGCTCAGGTTGGTTCAACGGGGGAAACTAGGGACAGCCAAATCTTTCGTTTCCGTGGCATTACAATGGACTATGTAGTCTAAGTGAGTCTGTCTATTCAGACTGCCACACTCATCTAACCTAACCTATGATGGCATCTATATCTTTGATAACGAATATAATAAGGAATACAAATCTGAAATAAAATGAAGCTGAATATTAAGGATAAATTGCTATCTATTCATGGATGATGTGCCAAATGGTCATTATATAAGTGTGTGTCGGTTCACATTAGACCAAATTAAATCATATTTCATTCTGAGCAAATATTTCCATTTTTGTATTTTGGCAGTTTATGCAATTTATACGTTTTGATACAACTTTCTAATTATGATACCGTGGATTGTATTTTTATATATGTAGTAGTGCTGTAAGTGACTTATCTACTTAATCTCGACTAAACTGTTTTCTTAATAAAAAAGTTGGAGTATCATTAGTCAGAATACACCGGCTTCATTTTATCCAGGCGAACTAAGTTCCCAATAGGTAAATCCGATTGTTAATTATAGTCATTAGAACACGCTAGTTTCATTTTATGTAGGCGATCTATCCCCAAAAGTGTCGTGTCAAAAACGTCCTTTTCCCGTACACATTCATATAATCCGCCTTTCCAACGAATGCTTCCTTCTTGTAAACGTCTCGTATCCTTCTCATACCACCACATAATGCCTAAACAGTTAGACAATTACTAGGAAAGGCCCATTTTTCAAGTGTTGGCTTTAGTCTTTGTGTAAGCTAGTTTTTTTCCGCACGACCGTCTATTCTCATCGCCATTTAAGAGGCTTACTTTTATTTTTCAATAAAAAAGAAAGGTATTTTTAGTATTTTAAAAAAGAATGTTAGTTGAGACGGAATACTTGTCGGCCTACACATTTTTTTCCATTAAAAAAGTCGTATTTTTTTTTAGTATTTTTCTATAACCATGCCCACAATTAAGACATTCTATTAATGGTTCTTCCAACTACCATCGCATGGTGCTTTTAATTAATGAATAAATATTAAAAATTTAAACAAAATGTGAAGGAGTTCCTATTTTTCTAGAGATGAGCTCAGTATTCATATGGTTAAATTTTTCCCCCGACTGGACCGATTTTGTCCAATTCTGAGCATAAACTGACTATTGCTATCAGACACATTCCTGCAGTAATTCATTTTACATCCTCGCTCGACGGTTCTTTGAGGGCAACCAAACACTACGTCTGTATTATATGCATTATTATACCCACATATGGCGGAGAATACAAAGGCATGATTACGAAACAAAATATGATATTGTAGCGATTTTTTCTTAATATTTGTAAATGCTTAAATGTAGATGATTACTTTCCTAAACCATTAAAAATTGCAATTGTCGCTATTGCACGATTAGTTTTCTAAACATCCCATGGAGACAAAATAGTATATTAAATAAAATGAATACATTGAACACAAATGTCCGGTCTCGTATTATGGATCATAATTTATTATTATGTCACAATTTGTTGTTGGCTGCAGTAAAAACATTTTCAATTTACTTGAAATAAGTTAACGTTCCTTTAATTTAGCACAACAGCCGCAATTAATATGAAAATGAGACAAATTCTGGTAACTCGGACAAATTCTGTCATCCTCATATCAGTTGCGTTTCCGAAATAAGTTTAAAACATATTGGCATACTTTAATGCAAAAACAGCAAACAGTCAAGGTTACCATTAAAAGGCAAACTTGAATAAATAAAGTCCAGGCAACAAGTTGTCTGACGCTCTTACTGTAAAGAAGCACAAAATGTACCAATTAAATATAAGATATTCAATTTTGTTATAAAACAGGAATTTGAGAGCAACAAAGAATCGTGGGCATACAAAAAATTAAAACTCGTGTGTATGACTTATGCATATTTTAGATGGGAAAGAGAATCACAGGCAAATAAGAAATGAAACCTTTTGAACATCAACAAATGACAAATTGTTTCAAGGTTCTATGCTGCAATTGAAGAGCATTAATTTGGCAATACAATTGCTGGTATGAACATGTATTGTAATGTGCTATTGTTTCTAATGTACTCGGTTTCCATTGGTTTAATTACACAAGATCATACATGACGTTATGTGTACGAGTGTGACCACAAATCACACCCACAAAAATTGTAAGCGGAACTAAATTACTTCAAATCATAGCCATGAAAGTGAGAGTTGCTTTTAATTACGCAAAATAACTCTCAGCCAAAACTTCTTGTCAAGCCCGGACTAATTTCTTTCTTTATTAACAAGTACCAAATAATTAATTATTTCCCCTCTATCACAAAGACGTCAATGGCACGCAAGCGTAAATTGTTGTTACAGTCGTCTGAGAGCCCAAAGAGACGCAATCTACGGACGCTCCCCAAACAACCGGGTAATTGTTGTTTACGTAAGCACCCAACCTAACAAGTACGGTACGGAGAAGGGTACATAAAAAGAAATTTTGGTGAAGCGACACGAATAACTCACATTGTGTATAAGTATGTATGTGTGTATCTTTAGATTTAACGTCTCGTTATGTAGATCATAAAATCATCATAATGAGACAAGGTTAATGTTTCTCAAAAATAAACAAACAAGAAAAAAAGTTCCACATTTATGTTCACAGATAATTGATAAGCCACAGTTAGGGTGTCTGTAGTCAGAATTGTGGAATAACCCACAAGATATGTAAACAATTGTAAATTACAGTACTAAAACTCAAAGAAAATCCCCATGACAGGCATTCCCACACTTGACCGTTTCACAGTTTTATCAATTGATGAAAATATGATATTAATTCCATGTCGTAAATAATTAAAATATTAGTAATGTCTACTAGACAAAGTTAATCATCATCAAAAGTTTACACCGCTCACACAAAATCGTGTTATCCGCGGAATTTGCGGTTAACAAATCAGAAGACTTAAGACACAAACTTGTTGTCAGGCATGAACGGCCTTTGATGCCGGGGATGATACGACAGGTTCTCTCACATTAAGAGGTCAGGCAAAATAGTACTCTTCAATGTAATTTAAGAAATTAAGGACAGATTTGAATCTTTTTTTATGGTAAAATGTGCCATACTAAGCGACGGAGAGGGGAAAATTCTAGTGAGAACACATATTCGTAGTACATATTTCAGCAAAATCTAATTTTGCAACAAATTTATAGATAGATAGATATTAAGATACACAACATTTTTATAACATTAGTATTGTAAAGTTGTATAATGTATTTGTTATTGAATTGTGGAAAAGATATGTTGTAATATTGTAATTTAATCAAATCGGCCTTAAGGCTTGGCTCCTGAATAAATAAATTAAATTAAATAAACTAAATTTCCCTGGCGTTGGAAAAAAACTGTACATTTCCAATTTAAATCGAATTTAATAAGTAAATAAATGTTGTACAGGGTTGCCCATATTCGACGGATCCATGTTTTTTAAACAAAAATCAAAGAAAAAAATAAAAATTTGGCGGTTGGCAATCTTATTCATTTAATTTGTTCCAAGTAGATTTGAATATGATATCTCTCAAATGGCCGCCTCCGGCGTTGGTGGCGTATTGTGCTCTTTTTGCAGCATTTTCCATCGTTTTCGCCAACATTTCGGCCGGAATAGCGGCTATTTCTTCACGAATGTTGTCCTTGAGCTCTTCTACGGTCCTTGGCTTGTTAACGTAAACCTTTGACTTCAAATGTCCCCACAAGAAGAAGTCAGCGGGCGTCAAATCGGGCGAACGCGGTGGCCAGTCCAAATCACCACTTTTCGACATCAAACGGCCCGGAAACAAATTCTTCAGAAAATCGATTGTTATGCGACTTGTGTGCGGTGGAGCGCCGTCTTGTTGAAACCAGAACTGCCTCATACGCTTTCGACGAATAATTGGCATCACAAAATTGGTCATCATGTCGCGATAACGCTCCTGGTTGATGGTAACAGCATGGCCATTTTCGTTTTGGAAGAAAAACGGCCCAATGACCGTTTTCGCACTAACGCCGCACCAAACTGTGACTTTTTCGTCATGAAGAGGCAATTCTTGAATCTCCTGAGGATTTTCAGTGGCGTAAGTACGGCAATTTTGCTTATTTACGGTCCCATTCAATGTGAAATGGGCTTCATCGGACATGATAATTTTGTTCCAAAATTGTTCGTCATCATCGGCCATTTCGATGACTCGTTGGGCCCATTCCAATCGACGAGGCTTGTCCGCAGGCAACAATCTTTGCGTCAATTGAATTTTGTACGGGAACAAATGCAAATCAACGCGAATAATCCGTTGTAAAGTGGACCGAGCCATGCCCAACTGCTGAGAACGGCGTTTTTGGGATGTTCTTGGGGACCTCTCAACACTGGCTCGTACGGCAGCGATATTCTCGGCCGATCGCCTTGGTCGACTTTTATTTGGCCTCTTCGGATTAGAAAGAGCCTCACCAGTCGAAAATTTTTCGTATAAACGCTTAATAGTGTTCTTAGAAGGCGCACTTCTCACATTTTTTAATATTTTAAAAGCACGTTGAGTTTTCACAATTGACTTCTTCTGTTGAATGTAAATTTCAATTATTTCAGAGCGCTCGCGTGGCGTGTATTGTTCCATGGTAAAAATCTACTTGGACTGACGCTTCAAACGCGGTATGTCATTAAGCGATCTGACATCTCTGTCAAAAGTTATGGCGTTGCCAGATGGGTCCGTCGAATATGGGCAACCCTGTATATGCAGTTTATCATTTTGGGTTTCAGTCGAAAGTAATTATACACCAACAAATTCGGTTTTCGCTTTATGTACAAATATATGTATATATATAAAATATTGTAAAAAGCAAGCTTTTTCGATGTTCGATCATGGTTTGCTGTAATGGATGTTCTATATAATAATTATAACATTATAATGAAACAATTTTATCTCAAAAATATTAATTGCTGCAAATTTAAGTATCAAGAACGGCGACTCAATAAAACCAATTACGAGGAAAAGCTATTAGATTCATTGATTCAGTGTTCTGGCAAAAAAAAAATATCCAAAAATATCCATTTACCACTGCGCGTTCACAAACTAATGATTAATGATATTCTCATATCTTTTCGAGTGTTTCAGATATGTTAATGTATGCAAATTATGCACAGATCGAAAACAATACTTAATATTTAATCTACCAATAAATTCGGCATTCTGAATTTAAGGCGTTTTTGTTGAATGAATACGAGTTGTTCTCTTATATTCCTTTCATCGGGTGTAAAATCTTTTCCCCCCCCTTTCATAAATAACATGTTATTTTCATTGAAAATATCGATTCTGTCTAAGTCTTTCAGTAAAAATCGAGAAACACCTCGTGTTCTGGCGAACATTATTCTAGTTATCATAAATCGGAAAAAAAGAAAGAGAGAGGGAAACACCAAATCCATGTATTGTACAATTTCCAAGATATGCTAATCAGCATGAGTTTATTGCATTTATTCAAAGTTTGAAGAAAAACATTTTGAAGGACAGCGAATTGAACTTTGGAACCTCTTCGGCACCCTATTTTTTCCATGACTGGAATTGTTGCACACGAATGACTCAATAGAAATTTCTCCGAATTGTTCAAAAAATATGCAAGAAACATATAAGAGTATATATGTATATATATATATATATATGTATATATATATAGGTATACATACATATATACACTTATATAGGAATTCATTATCGTTTCAACGTAATCATTTGACTTTCCTGAACTGAACTTTTTATATGTTATCATACACTAAAATATACACTATTCCTCTATGCATTCAGATCCCGATATGCAAAATTGTAAACATTTCTGTAAATATTATGTGGAAAACCAAATATAAACACTTTCTATAAACATTTTTAGGTACTTTTCCATATAGGTCACAATGTCTGTATGTCAGTCAAACCTAAAATGTAAGGCGTCCCAATTTTTAGTGTATAATTACTTTCGACTAAGAACCAAAATGTTAAACTATATTTACAATATTTATTTACTTATAAAATTCAATTTAAATTTGAACTGGTCAGTTCTTTTTTTTTCAACATCAGTGGAATTTATAATGGAATTTTGTAATAAAAATAATTAACGTTAAAGTCTTTCCGTTATATAATATTTTCTATATTTTTTCCTACAATTTCTTATTAAATAATACCGATTTGCTCCTTCTTCAACAGCCCAGTGTTGTTTTCTTCTTTTTAAGGCAGCAATAGTGCGTTTTTATATAATCAAATTGTTTACAAATGAATCGGGATAACATTAACATAACATTAGCAACCAATCATCTGTTGTACGTTAAATGTTTTGCACGTACTGAAGTGATGAGAGCTTTGTATGTCAGTGACATATCAAGTCATGCTGGTGCAACATATGCAAATCAAAATAGCGGCCAACTTATCCAGGTGGTTCACCGACTTGGCAGGTATGACAGTTTCCACACAAATATGGAAATGTCTTCTATTGTTGTCGACATTAAAACAAAAACAAAAAACACTTTACCTTGCATCTCATGATTGAGACATGGGAGAGCTTCTCACATTAAGCAAGCTTACACGAATTCTACTTTTATACTCACTCAACAGTATCTACAGAGAAGTATTTAGAAAACTTATCGATTACTCAACTACTCTAAGTGTTCGTCGGCCACATCGAAGTTACTGCCACTCAAATAATGATAGGTGGCTATACGCGGGATTGAACCCACGATCATGCAAACGATAGTCGCGTGCGCCGACATTCAAAATACAACAAATATAAAATAAACAGCAGTCTGTTTTTCACAGAAATAACAGCATAATAACCTAAGGATCAAAAAAATTTCATAATACCGAGTTTATATTTTTCGATGTCAAAAGTAAAGTTAAATAAAACACACATAAAGCTATGATATCGATGAAACTTTTATTTCGTTATAATGCTTAGACGTTGCCATTATATATGAAATACAATGTCATTTAAATGATCGCATCTCAAATGATTGCAGCAGCGGTTCCTTTGAATTAGTTTCCGACCACTTTTTTTCACATTTCGGGCGGCATCTCGGCAATAACTTGACGAATGTTGATTTTCAAATGCTCCAGAGCTATGATATCGATAAAACTTTCAACTCGTTCCAATGCTTAGACCTTGCCATTATGTACGAAATACAATATCATTTAAATAACCTCCTCCGCATTGCATCCTTTTGAGGTAGTTTTCAACCACTTTTTTCTAGCGGTATCTCAGTGATAACTTAACAAATGTTGGTGCTTAAATGATCCAACATTTAAGGATTATCCGCGTAAGTACGGTCTTTGACGTAGCCCAACAAATAAAAAATTTAACGGCGTCAAATCACATGATCTTGATGGCCAATTAACGTCGCCAAAACGTGAAATTACGCTTTCTGGAAATTTGTCATGCAATAAAGCCAAAACTGGTCGTCTTGTCAGACTTATAGCAAAAAAAGTCGCTTATCGTACGGCCATCTTTCACTAACAGAAGCGATATTTTTGGCAGTGCGTACATTGCGATGATGCACAGGCCTGATCACATCTGTGATGCTTCCAATCTCTTCAAATTTCTTTATAATCTTGCCACTTCTCTGCGCAGTAGGTCGATTATGACAGTTATAATCAGCCCGTAATGCACGGAAAGTGCCCAAGTTTCAATCACCACTTTTGTAGTAAGTTTTAACTATTTTTGCTCGTTCTTCGGTTGTTAAACGATTCATGGTCGTAAATGGCAAACCTTTCACCAGATAAATAACACTTCACATGACAGCCTTGCCAGACCGGCGGTTTCGAAACCACTAAATGGATAGTTTGAGTTGCAAATAGTTTTTACAATAATCTTATCCCCTTCGTCCATCATTAGAATTTTTTTTGTTTTGTTAACTCTTTCCAGAAACATCCGTAAACAGTACACTGGCGTAACCAATTAAAAATTGATACAATGATACGCTTGCTAGTATTTCACCCACTTTGGTATATACAATATTTATGCAAATTCTATTCAACAATTAATCTTTTTCTATGAATTAAATATCGTAATAATCAATGAGAGTGAATTCAATATGTCGATTTCTCCGCCTGACATACATATATTGTGTAATACTTGTGGACTTCATATCTTTGGAGTCTGCGCTGGTGTTGTTTTAGAATTTCTATAATTAAGTAATCGCTGTGAGAGATTTGTTTTATTTGTTTTCTTTTTTTTTCTAATATGTAGTTGAAAGCGAAACATACCCTCAGAAATCGTAGACCGATTAAATCGTTTTTAATTACAATTTTCTTATAAACTAAACAAAGGAAGGGCCGCAAGTACATTTAATTGTTTCTTTATTTAATTTTTGTGATGTTAAGGTAGCAATTAAAAGCGATACAATCTTGATAATGAAATGCAGTTAATTATGCCTTTCACCAAAGTTCACAACTATTTATAAAGTTCAAATTTGCATGCCGTTAGTTATGGTCTCAAAGATAGCTTTCGGTTTAAACTGGAGATTGTTCTTTTATCCGAGTATATTAACGGGAGTTTCATGTATCATCCTCAATCAAGGAAGAAATTAAACACATAATTATGTCAGATAAATTCGTACAACTTATGTATAAAGTGAATATAATATGATATACATATATATACGTGTGTGTATATACATATATATATATATATATATATATATATATGTTACATTAACTTTCACCACGTAATTCAAACTGAAACTAAAAATATGAAAATGTAAATTATTTTTATTCTGAAAAATCACATATGCAGTAAATAACACGTAAATCAAAATATTAAAGATGATGCCATAGTTTTTGTTTATAATTCCCTTAATAAACTGCGCATCATGATCGGCAACACTGAAATTTTTTTTGGGTCGTTTAGTGCAAGTTGGAATAACAAATTTCTTGTACAATTTTCTTCACTTCTTTGAATGGGCGTTCAGGCACGTTGCGCAGATTTCTGGCAATACCATGGCAAAAACATGAAAAAGTCATTACCTAGGAATACCATTTTTATTGCTTCTACGGATGTAATATGACCCCATTTTCCACATCTTAGGAAGCTCTTTTCAACAACACACAATTACAAGAATTTACAATGTTTTTGTTGATATACTGAGTTAAATCTATTTAAAAAGATTGACAATTATAACATTCAATCATAAATAAAATGATCATAATTTCATATTATATTTTTATAAATTTTGTATTTAATTTTTATTACGTTTTTTTAATGTATTATATTGAGCAGATTCAATCTAATAGGCATATTGTTGCATATTGTAATTTATTTATAATTGACCGGAAGGCTTTAAGGCCTATTAGAAGTCAGAAATAAATAACAATAATAATAAAATAAAAAATAATAATAATAAAAGTATTTTTAAATGCTTCTCTGGAGTTGTAACACTATCCTAAGATTTTAATTTTTTTTTTTTTTTGAAGAAGTGCTTATTTGCTTCTTACGCGCTTACAAAAATAGCTTTCTTAATTTATATATTAATTTTAATAAAATTCATAGGTTTTTCATTGGTTTTTCAAAATTTGCTGAAAATGCACTGAATTGGAGCCGAAAATAACACCATCCCTCTTATGGCAAGCCCATGTTAAATTAATAATCATCAATGATTATTAAAATTTTCACTACTTCCACATCATCATCTTTTGACATTTGTGGATGTCTTTTTTTACATCTTTGAATGCGTTTTTTCTTGCTGAAAACTACATCCCCCTAAGTCAGTGTAGGAAACTTTGTTCGCAACACAAACTTTCTACAATGTGTGCTTTCGCAAACACACGCCGTATAAATCGTCACACAATGTTGGCATCTACTAACTTAAACAGCTGTTGTGAGCACACTGAATCCCAGATCCCACTAGAGCCTGGCATCAGATATATGTTGTACCCTAGTAGTGCGGACAAATTAAATTGATAAAACTTTGTACTTTATTGACATAATATATGAATTTTATATCAAGACGGTTTGTCATGTCACGGATCGAAATATTAATTCCCGATTTTTCGAACTGTCTACTGCTGTTATTCCCAATTATTTACTTGATCTTTTATAGATCTGCTCTAAAAAGTTTAAAAAAGAAAACTCTTTTTTTTTACTTTTTACTCATTTTATCATTTATATTTTGCTACTAGCAAATACAGTTCAGCAGTTCGTGAACCAACTAGATCAACGGGATGCGCCAGACTGACCAGTGCAATATTGCCGTTGATTTGTGGGGAAGACATTCTCCTATTTTCATTCATTTGTACGGCAGAAACACTGGGTCCGGCAACATCGCCCTAATTCCATTTCAGTCTAAATATAACAAACATTTAATATGTACAAAAGTTGCACTGGTTTATTTTGGGGAAAAATTCGATAGTAAAAATATATCAATCGAAACAGTTAATTTCACTGAAGTACTAGAAAAAAAATACTACAATAATACCCTATTTATAAAATATTGTCTATCCTCAGAAAAATATTAATATTTACTTTCGTAGAGGATTTAAGCTTGTTGTAGGAAAAATATATTGACCAATTATGTGGACAGTGTAGGTATCTGCGGTGTCGCAGTGAACGAGACCAGTGTTTTGACTGCTGTTAAGGGTTAGGGGTTCTGTTGCGAAAATGCACTGCCATATGTATTGTACAATGTACAATGCATGTGAATGTGTGTTGCAGCAGCATCCCTCTTTTCTGTAGGCGCTTGCATAGTACATGGGCGTGTAGATGCTACCTGTTGCAGTTGCATGGATGGCCAGTTCCATGCGAGGTATGATGTAGCGAAACTGGAGCAGTTTTTGTCAGCGAAACCCTAACCAGAAGGTTTTATTTTCTGAGATTACAGGAGATCAGGGCGCCCCAAGAACAGTTTGTTCTTGCCTTATCGTGGTGTAGGACCCCTTCTGGGAGCATCTTGCTGACTGTGGTAACAGAACACTTGTTTTCAGTGATCTTGCGTTACTTCAGGTTCTTCTGAAGGTAGTGCGGGAACTTGAAAAACACTGTTCTTCGTCGATTAGGTTGAGGTGTCTAAATAGGTCTCACTCCTAATCGGGAGGAAGTTCACTGCATATCAGTGACTTCATAGGTACTTTGGCTGAGAGAGGAAGCGCCTGAGGAAATTTTCTGAGGTCATATACTTCTTATCTCAAAGGTGCTTCGACTAATTCTTCCGGAAGTTCCCCAAAGGGACGCTGACTGTCGCAAATGCAAATAGAAACAGTCTCCAGTGATGACACACCGTGAGTAAGGCTTTTAAAGCGAGATCCACGTCAATCTACCACAATTGATTGATTGCAGCAATAGGTTCCATTTTCATTACCCTTTTGCTGACAAATATATTAACCCAAGGACACACAAGAGCTAAAACAATCATTTGTTTGGCGGTCACCGGAACCGGAAAACTTATATTGGTGCGGCTTACGAGTTAGAAGTCGCAAGGAAAAATTAAATTGCGAATATTCGGTCAGTTTGTATGAACCAAAAAAAAAATCATGAAACACATTTTGTCAAAAGATAATTGGGTGTCACATTTTTGCCTCATTACGTCTACGTTTGGTTCATCCCACAGCGCCAGTTCTGCTTACCAAAAGTGGCCTTCAGGTGAAGATATAAAAATTAGTTTGTTAAATTGCAAATATCTGAAGTCAAAATTCTCTGCAATTCAATGCATATAACTCTTTCAAAAGCCACAAATGCATTAATTACTTTTATATTATTTCGACGACCTTCTTCGATAAACTATAATACAGGGTCATGTTTAAAATCGAATGCCCAATCTGCACGTTTTCAACGATGACGCAGTAACTTCAATTCTTTTTTTTTAATACTTGAAATTGGACTTTTCCAACTATCGCCAATTGACCACAAAAGAAAGAACGTTAACTAACGATGCCCTTTAAAGAGTCTAAATTATTTGCTAGGCTTGTAGTTGTCTAAGCATCTAATACGAGCATTCGAGAACGTGTTTATTTTTCGACCACTCCATATGTTGTAAAGATGATAAATGTTTTCAATAGTTTACTGTTTGTTTACGTTCATACATTTAACAATTAATCATCCAAATTATAACAATAGTAAATAATGCATTTGCATCAGATATTGTGTGAGTCATCATCATTGTAACCATTGGTCAATGACTTTTGTAAAGTTCTGTGTGCACTTACTTATGCAGTCAATCAATCGAAAACGACTTTTTTACGATTTTTTATATTTCTCATTAATTTAGCACTTGTGTGTCAAGTTGCATAGCTCAACGCTTTGTATATTACCGGAAAAATAAATTTTCAAATAATTTAATTAAGGGGTTATCGAGTTTAGAGATTTTAGTGCAAAAAAAAGAAGCAATTTAACCCTATTTGAGCCACCAGTTAAGTGAGAGAGCTTCAGGTTATATAGGGTGATGGCTTAAGATTTAAGCTTTTCAGGTTGGCACTGGTTGGTAACGGCGTCCAAACGTCATCTGTCAAAGTGAAAAGTTTACAGTATACTCTGCATTTCATCATGGAAAGAATAACAAACCAGCAACGATTGTGAATCGTTGACATTTATTATCAAAATTCGTGCTCTGTGGCAAATGTGCATCGTTTGGTACGACCATTTTATGGTCATCATAATCGACCTGCTTAATCAACAATTCGTGCTGTTATCTCCAAATTTCGCATCAAATTTACTTTGTTGGACATAAAACCATCGACTTGCATGCGTAGAGTGCGGACCGAAGAAAATGTTGCAGCCGTAGCGACCAGTGTTAATGACGATCGTGAAATGTCAATTTGTCGCGGTTTTTTGTGATTGTGCATGTGTTACTCAACCACAAGGAAAATTTTACACGTTGATTTGTTTAAAATTCAACTCACGCAAGAATTGAAGCCGAGTGACCTACCACAACCGATATGCCGACATCCTCAGCAACTTCTCTAATTGTGATTCGACGATTCTCCATAACAGTTTTCCTCACTTTCTCAAAATTTTTATCGACTGGGGCGTCCCACAACTGCCAGACTGTAATTGACGCCGATTTTATACGTCTATAAGGTGTGTTTCATATTTATAGAGCCACCCATAAATTTGCTTTATTTGTCCAGTGGTGCACTTTATTACATTAACCAAAATTGAGTTAGTAATTTCCATTGTCTACAATTAGCAGATTGTAATTGATGTCGATTTTATACGTCTATAAGGTGTGTTTCATATTTATAGAGCCACGCATAAATTTGCTTTACTTGTCCAGTGGTGCACTTTATTACATTAACCAAAATTGAGTTAGTAATTTCCATTGTCTACAATCAGCAGATTGTAATTGATGTCGATTTTATACGTCTATTAGGTGTGTTTCATATTTATAGAGCCACCCATAAATTTGTTTTATTTGTGTAATGTTACATTTCTGATTGTTATGATGTTCTATCAAAATACTTGTTTGGACGAAACAACCATGCGCACAAACTTTGGGATTTGTGCAGATAACGGTACTTTTGTCTTTACGATAATTCTATTTTTAGCGTGTTTCACAATTATAATGCCAAGTAAACTCAGTGACTTTTTAAAGGTGCAAGCGATAAGATCATTAGCATTTCTGTGAAGAAGTGTTAAAATGCAGTACTAAAAAAGATATGACGCGTGGAAAAGGTTGAATAGAACCTGAAATAGGGCACAAAATTCTTCACGAAATCCTGACGCTTATGGATCTAATGAGCGCTCGATGGGCGACAAATTATAAAAAGTGCCAGCAACACATGTCATCTAACCAAGAGACATGAAAATTAATTTATGTATTTATTAAATTTACTCTCGCAAATCAATCGATCATTTTCCTTTTGAAATATTTCGTTTCTCCTAAGCCCTAACAATTCTCCAGGTAAATTTCTCGCATAGAACTAATGGATAGGGTGAATATAAATCAGTTCACCTGAACGACATTTCTGTCCCAATTCCAATTCATTCAGTTAAATTTATTAATTTATTCACGAATTCCAAAACCAATGAAGTGACACATTGAGCTTCATAAATACTCGTACATAGGAAACACACTAATTTATCGAGTTGCGTTACCAAAACTTCTGATTCGAAAGAGGGTAGGCGCATAAATAATAATAATCACATTTACATATCAGTAAATGATAAAAACAACCGAAATTTTGAATAAATTAATATCAATAAACAAATTCAAAACAAGAAAAATAACCTTGACATTCTCTGAATCTGGGTAGCTGCATAAATATGAAAAAGGTTGCACCAACAAAACTCTTTTATTTAGATTAATAAAAGTTGCAATAAAAATCATAAGCTATGATATAAATTTCGGCATCAAATTGAAGGCATGAGGAGAAACATTTTTGTCACAACTAATTTGTTAAAAAATTGTTGATTTTTGATTTTGTAAATTCACAATCAACATTTACATCTTATAAATGGTGGAACAGAGTGGAATTTCGAAAATTTGAATTTTTACTCGCATAAAATTAAAAATGGTTCAGCGACTATATTTGACATTTAACTTGGCGGAAAAAATTCGCAAGATAAGTAGCCGTTGCGAAACAGACCCCCTTTACATGCCTAATGTATCGGTTAATCTCGTTTTCCCATAAAGTATCCACTCGTCTGCTCTCAGCCAAAATTTATTAATTTTACTGTAAAAAAGTCTTATTTTTACCCACAATTAGGACACCTCTTGAATATTAAGTATCAAATATCAACTTGCAGCTATTTATTGCTCTTAAAAATTGAATAAAAGGAAAAATTATTGAGAATAAACAAGTCCAACGAGTGAGTCCAAAAGTGGACTCAATCATTGAATAAACAAGTCTCTCGTAACTGGTGTATTATTTCTAATAACGAGTTTTGGCATTATGGCAGATGTTGTTTGTGGGATATCCAGCCAATGATTTCCCAATTCACGTTTTTCCGAAAATTGTATTCAGTACTAGCTGACCCGGCAAACGTTGTTTTGCCTTCAAAATGTTAATGTGGTAAAAAAAATTAATTGCAAAAATCTCATCTCCAACGCCATCTATCACTTCAAATAAAACCTTTTAAACCTTCCGGAATACTCTACCAATAATTTAAGACCAAAATGAGCCAAATCGGTGCAACCGTTCTCGAGCTTTAGCGAGACTAACGCACAGCAATTGATTTATATATATATAAGATATATATATATATATAATATATAGGAGATATAGACATAGATAACTTTGTTACGATTAGTAGTTCAATTTTGAACTCCTTTTTTTGTGACATGACAACTTTAATTGGCATTTTCACAGAATATTACATGCTTTGTTCTGGCCATATAATCTTAGAAATGACCACAGCGCTTGTATTTGTATTTATCGGGTGATTCAGAAAGTTCGTTCGGTTTTTAAAAGAAATATATTTACAAAT
>JAHXMU010000070.1:771954-796736 GCA_019455685.1 Philornis downsi
ATTTGATCATATTTAAAACGAACATTTTATACGATCTCATAATCACATGCGCAAAATTCAAGTGTGCTAATCATGAGAACACGATTGGGCATCATGATCGGTAACGTTTAATGAATGGTATAACAGCTGATCCAAGTTCATTGTCGAATTATGATGACACACATGATATCCGCGTCCACAATAACCAGTTTAATACCCGGTTTCCGAGGGTTTTGTCGCGACGTTTTCCTACAAAAACAAGATACATAAATCGCCTGTTTTACTATGTTAACTTTTTCAATCTTAAGCCACTCGGAAACATTGAAATATTTTACTTATTTGCCAACAGACATTCTAGCTCAATAATAAAAATCCAAAATTCCCCATATAAAGAACTGGATGTTTTTTAATTTTCTTTCAATTTCATTCATTAGTCTTTTTTTTTTAGCTTGATCGTCCGAGTACGAGTTTTGCATAAGCAATTATGCCGAAAAAAAGTGTTTAGCATCATAATAATACGAGAATTAGTCAGTTTCCAATTTCGTTTTATTGCTGATGAGGGGTCTATGGAATGACGCTTTCGCAACAGTCAGTATACATAAACTCATGAAGAACGTGAGCATATTTTTGAAATGTTGTATGCGTTTGGAATTTAAATATTCATTTCGATAAGATAAGACAAGAACTATTTTTGGTCGATACGGAAATTCGTAACAAATTGCACAACATCGCACACCGAAAACCAAAAAAAAAAAAAAAAAATCACAAAATGATCTTTTCGACACGTGCGTGAATGTAATGACGTCGTACGTTTAAGGCAACTGTCAATGATATATCATAGTATTCGTAATGCACACACACACACGTTTATTAAGAAAATCTCTGTGGGTGTAAATGGAAACGTATGCCCCCTATGTAAACCCTATATAAAGTGTATTAACATTGAAATGAAATGCTCCAGTAAACACAGTCAGCCTGTCAGTCAGTCGCTAAAAATGTCATCTAGATTTGTGAAATGCATTTTTGTTATTTATTCTTTCTTTCATCGCATATCGCTGACCAAGCTAAATTATGGCATGAAAGCTTTTAATAAGTTCGTATTATACGCTGCTGGTAGTTGGTAGCTGTTCGGCATTAGCTTCAAGTGCTAAATTGGTCTTTAGTTACAGGTTAATTGTGTTAACATTTGCAATATTACATAAATCAGAAAGCAATATTCAAATGTATGTACTTACACTTGCATCAGTTGTTGCCGTTAGACCTGAAATTTGTTTTAATTGTGATTGAGAACTACATATATATGAGTGTTTATATAATATGAGAACTATAAATATTACAATTATCGTTAAGGAAACTGCATGGGCCATTAGTTTTCTTAGAATTTTGTGGAAGCAAAATAATTACATGACATTTGTAACAACAGACAGTTGTCGATTGTGCAAGAATACAACAGATTTATATATAATAATTTAACTAGTGCAGGAATTAGTACAGTCAGGTAAACTAACTTAGATAAGGTATATCCTTACCTTCACCCACTGCGTCCTTTTCGGTTGATGCAAAAGTTGGCGAGTTGTCAGAAGATTCGTGATAAATCGCTGCAGTCTTATTAACAAAAATGCTCTAAATTAAGATACGTACGATAAAAAAAAGCAGAGCGTACCAATACAGTCCTTTTTCATTCGCAGAATCATGTTTACTAAATGCCTGATGCGTACTAAATAATGCTCACTATAGTGCAATTGAGTGAAGGATCTAAATCTAGCAATATTTAGCTTATGTTACGTAATTTGTATTAGAGGTACCACAGCGGAGGTGGTGATCTTTTGAACTTTTTTTTTTTAATTTTACCAAACATTGTCAATGCAATACAATTGATAATTGATAAATCGGGCAATTTGTAGTGTAGATGCCAGAAAATGTGTAGGCATTATCATTTTCATTTTCATTTCCAAAACTAAGTTTATTAAACGCATCAATACAGCTGCTCAGAAGAAATGAAGCTAAAAATATATAGGTTAAATCAATTATATGTCTTCCAAATACCACAAGGAGCTTGAATAATTGGTCAAATTTTGTCATGTTTTACACGGCTGCGACTGCGTACTAAGAAAAAAACTTGCATTTCGAATACAAGCAAAAATTGCATGAAAAGCTTTCATTCTGTCACCCTGCTTCGGCAAAATCTTAAAATGTGCTAAATTTGACTAAATTTTAAACTTAATTTGATTTGAATTAGATTTTTTGTTTTGTTTGATTACTAATTATGAATTATAGAAGGAAAAGAATATTTTATTTCGAATACAAGCAAAAATTGCATGAAAAGTTTTCATTCTGTCACCCTACTTCGGCAAAATCTTAAAACGTGCTAAATTTGACTAAATTTTGTACTTAATTTGATTTGAATTAGATTTTTTGTTTTGTTTGATTACTAATTATGAATTATAGAAGGAAAAAAATATTTTATTTCGAATACAAGCAAAAATTGCATGAAAAGTTTTCATTCTGTCACCCTACCTCGGCAAAATCTTAAAATGTGCTAAATTTGACTAAATTTTGAACTTAATTTGATTTGAATTAGATTTTTTGTTTTGTTTGATTACTAACTATGCATTATGGAAGGAAAAGAATATTTTAATTCGAATACAAGCAAAAATTGCATGAAAAGTTTTCATTCTGTCACCCTACTTCGGCAAAATCTTAAAACGTGCTAAATTTGACTAAATTTTGTACTTAATTTGATTTGATTTCAATTTGATTTTTTGTTTTGTTTGATTTTGAATTAATTTAGTTCAAAATTTAGTCAAATTGAAATCGACTGTATAAACGAAGTGAATCTAAGAATATGCGAATAAAATAGGTATTTTTTGATGAGAGCTACCAGAAGTAGTGGGGTTAACCGATCAGTTTTTCCCAATTCAAATCTAACTACACTGAGAAATAAATAATGTATTAGATTTTTTTTTGTTGTTTGAGTTCAAAGTTTAGTTAAATCTAATACAACTGTATAGAAGACGTAAACTTAAGAACATGTGGATAAATTAGGTATTGCTTATGAGAGGTACCAGAAGTGATGCTTCCCAATTCAGTTCAAACTACACTGAGGAATAAATAATGTATTCGTAATATTTATTAGTCAGATGTTACCCGCATGTGCAGATGATATAGACATCATTGACAGAAAACTGCAAGATGTTACTGCAGCCTTCTCCAGCATCGAAAAGAAAGCAGCGAAAATGAGTCTCGTGGTGAACGATGACAAAACAAAGTTATTTGTTTTCAATGAACAAAAAGTCTACTCGTTTTGGGACGCTGTGTGAACGTTAGCAACTATAATTTTGAAGAGGTGGAAGAATACATCTATATCGGTTCCGCTGTAAACAAAACGAATGATGTCAGCATGGAGATAAAGAGGATATTGCTAACAAATGTTACTATAGGTTAAGCAAGCAATTCAATGATAAAACTCCCTCTCGACAAACAAAACTCCGATTGTACCAGACGTTAGTTCTACCTGTCTTGTTATATGGCACAGAATCGTGGGTTATGACGCAAGCGGTTGAATCAGTAGTGACAGTTTTCGAGAGGAAAATACTCTGGAAAATGTATGGACCCATCATCGTTAACGGAGAGTATCGACATCGCATGAACAATGAGCTGTATGAGTTATAAACCGACATCGACTTGGTCAAACGTATTAATATACAGCGATTGCGTTGTTTGAACCATGTTGTGCGGAAAGTTTTGCAGCATGGAAAGTTTTCGGCAACGACCTCGATGGATAGCGCAGAAGAGGGCGAACAAAACTCTGTTGGAAGGACTAGATTTTTGAAATATTATCGAAGCTTGGTGTGACAAATTGGAGGAGCAGAGCAGAAGAACGAAGCGCTTGGAATTATTTTCTACGGGCGGCGTATAATAGATAAGTGTATCTATTTCAGTCGCCACCTAAAAAGAGAAAGAAGAATATTTATTGGAATCAATTTTTTTAGAAAAAGCGTACAATTCCCAAACCCCAGTTTCAAGTTGCGAAATATCTCTATTTTTGGACCTTCGTACGCTTACATAAATGTATATTCTGTTGAGAAATGCACAGCACAGTTCTTAACAATCTGAAACTTAACTAGAAGGCAATTATCGACAAATGGGCGCAGAATTCTGTGTATTTCGATTAAGATTTTGTAGTATCTTAAAATCAGGTCCCTCCTTCACCTGAAACATTCTTTTGTTTTGTCAATTCACAGCCAAAACTAACGTTTGATGATGTGACTGACTACGTCAACCAGTTACAGTGCAATAGTGAGTTTGGCAACTTGAATTTATTTAAGTGCACAGGATCACAAAACTCTCATTGACATTTACACCCTGCTTTTACAGACGTACAAAAGTTTGTGTTCAAATAAGGCACCCTTTCATTTTTAATCGTATATACTATATGGAGTTCAACTTTGTTGTTCAGATTTTCATTATTTATAAAACAGAATGATACGAAATCGAGTTTCGTTTCAAGTCGAAGGTAATCTATTACAGTTCGCTATAAAATGCTTTCCCAAACACTGTATTTTCTGCCAATAATCATATATTCTTCGTACAAAACTCAACTGATTCTTGCTCGAAAACATAATGTATTTCAAATGAACGTCTAATGCGAAAATTAAACTAATTAATTGTAGTAAAATTTGTTCAGTGATATTAAAAAAAAATATTCGCTAAAAAAATAGCTAATTTAAGATCTGTTCAATATAATTTCTATGTACAAAAAAGCCGAAGAAGGACATTGTAAACATAGTTTATTGAAAATTTTGAATTATCCTATCGTATCAAATAATAAGTATCAAGGATATGATACTTGTGAAACTACTAATTTGTCTTCGTTACGCCAATGCTGGTGTATTTAGCACAAAAGTGAAAAATATTTCCAAATTCAGGCCATCGTCTTTTGCAGACTGCATCAAATTTGCAATATTATTATCTATCGCACAATAATAAAATACGAAAATCAAAAATCATTAAAATTCGAAATTCGGGGCCTAAAAATTGCATATTTCGTCAAAAATTTTTGAATTTACGCAGCTTCCAAAACACGGTTTTATATTCAAATGTATAAACAAAAAATAGAATTACCATGAAATGCGGCCAGCAGCAACATTTCGTCAGTAATAATTTGCATAGCTATTTTTTCATTTATTGTGCTCAATTTTTTGTGAAACTAAAAATCTCTTTTTGAAATCAAATAAATCACGTGTGATATTTTGGTACACCTTAAATGCTGTGTGTAGTTGCTGGGCCACTTCCACATGCTGGCTGCTAAAGAAGAGAATATAAAAAAAGCCTAAAATTCAACTTCAACGACCATTAACAGCAAATGTTCGTTCATATTATAGTATTGATTGTCTTGGCTTTTTTTTCTTTTTTTTTTTTTGCCATAAATATATTTGGATAAACTCGCTTCCATCCGTTCCAACTTTTTGTGATATTTACATTTCCCATATCGCCTTGGGTGTAAAGTCATCGTCGTCCGCATTGGGGATTTCGCCTCTTTTCGTTGTCTTTGTTGTTGTTTATTTCTTTTGAGGCAAATATCGATTTCTATGCCATTTAATGGCATTTTCTTAGAGTTGACGCATAGTTGTAGTTAAAATGTTTGAACTTGAAAGCGAACTCTACTAGATAAATAAAACAAATAATAGTTGAAATATTATAATGAATGTGTTGTGATGTGACAGAAAACTTGATATTTTTGTATATGTTGTGGTACTTCGGGCTGCGAATGAATAAAATGTGGGCCACAAACTTCAGATACAGGGTTGATGATAATGATAATAACTTAACCTTGAACTGAAAAAGACTCATGTATGTTTCTTAATAAAAAAAAACATATTTATTAATGAACCTGCGATTCTCTTAAATGACGAGCATTTCCATTACAAAATTTGAATCGGGAATCAAACCAGCACTTACATCGATTACGTTTTCCAAGGCCGATAACGTTTCGGTTCCCCGAAACTGGTTTAGGTACACCGATATAACGAACATGCGATACTTGATATATTGCAACATTTTATGCAGATTAAACCAGAATCGCTCACTAACTCGATTTAGCAACGTCCACCTGTCTGTATGCCAGTTGCATTTGAAAATGGTCGATATTAGTCCAAGTTTTGATATACATAGCTAGCATGGAAATTGGTCGTCCAATCCAAATAAGATCGTTTCACAAAGCCGCCAATTTTGGTAAATTTGGCCTAAAAACACTTTGTTTTCATATCAAGTCGTATGCAGTTCATACCTGTAATTTCAGCCGACAAGATATTTACCAACGCCTTTTTGGAAAAAATGCGGAATCCCTCGATTTGAGCTTCTACAAACGATAACAAAGCAGATGGTCGTTTACCTTCAAAGGCAAAAACGTAAGTCAGGCGGCTTAAAATGTGAATATCGTTTATGGTCCTCATACTATAACAGTCAATCATGTGCAATTTAGACTTGGCTCCGCTCTAGTAATTTTGATGCCAAAGATAATCCACTGTCTGAAAAGCCAATTGTCGAAAATGCCTATCAAATAGGGGGAAATCGTCAATCTCGACTGTCATATAAGCACAGTTTCGATTGACCGGGAGCTATGCGCAAAAAAAAAAATATTTTGGAACATCTTAAATGAAGGTGTAGTAAACAAGAAACTAATAGACCGAATTTCCATTTACGATTCAATGGAATCACAACAAAATCGATCCATTTTCGAAACGAATGGTGACTGATGATTCAAAAAGGAGGCATTTATGATAACATTAAGTGAAAACGGTCGTGGTAGAATCGCGGTGAGTCGGCGTAAACGATGGCTAAGCCAGCACTGACGGCCAAAAAGGTTTTGCTGTGTGTTTGAAGGTATTGGCGGTGGATCATCTAAAGGGTGGCGCATAAGTAACGTTAACGGCGACTATATTGAATGCGTTCTTGTGCATCATTTGGTTTTAATTTATGGGAAAAGATGTAACATATGTAAAATTCTTTGCAAAGACCGCCTAGACATTTTTAACTGCTAAGAACGTCGCCTAGTGGTCGGGATTTTCCTCAATACTTGCTTGCACTCGAGTAATGGTCACTTCATTTCGAACTTATCACAGAAGATCACAGACCCCCATTGTTGCCCAACACGCTGAACCAATCGGTAAATTGTGCTGGGAGCATTTCGAACATGAATGAAATTTCGATATTATCTAAATAGTCGAATGCTGACTTTCAAAGTAAAAATGAACAATTGTGCTGAACCTTTCCATTATAAATTTCCCAAGTATTATTTAGTTAATTCAGTAAAGAGACGAAAAAAGACTTACACAAAAAATGTATTCACTGATCAAATCTTAACGTTACTTATGCGCCACCCTATATCATAAGCTGATCTTTTACGGCCAAACTCTTAATTCGAACTTGTATTATTAACATTTGGATCGCCAAATACAAGCAATCGATCAAAAAGGTGTTAACTTTAACCAATAGGGTAAGGAATTAGGTTTCATCAGCACAACGTCAGACCACACATAGCGATAGTGACTCGCCAGATCCACCAGGAGCATGGTTCGAATGCATCCACTTTGTGGTTCAGACCTAGCACAGAGTTGCACCTGTTTCCACTCTATGTCGGATGATTTTGTTGGTTAAAAGAAAAACTTCTGAAAATCGATTATCTCAGTTTTTTTTTGCCAATAAAGACGAGGGTTCCCATAAGAGAGACATAATGGATTTATCTTCGAAATGGTAAAAATTTACTGAATAAAACTGTCATTCTAATTGTGGGCAATAAAGCATTCAATGTCATACAAAAATATTTATTTCTTTCAACTTATATATTCGAGAATAAGAAAACACATTTTTGAATGATTTATATAAAATTAAAATCAAATTAAACAAAAAATAATGAAACGTCATTTGGGCGGAAAATTTAAAAAAAAAACAAAAATAACTCAGACGATAATTTTGAAGACCAAGAAAGTAATAGTTGTTTGATAAATAAGTTATTTTGACATTTCTTGACTTTGTTGTCAAATATATAATGTTTTTTTGATTCTTCAGTTACAAATATTGCTCCCAAAATAAGAGTTTCAAAAAATAAGGCTATCATAAATTTAAAATTTCTTATTATGACCTCTCCTTTTCTCCATAATAACGTCAAGTCAAGTTCTGCTCAGTAATAGTAAGACTGTAATCGTTCATAGTATTAGCGAATTGAACTCGTTCAAAAAAATAATACTATTCCAGCTGCTTTATTTTAACATAAATTCAACATAATTTCAACAAAAGATCGTTTTCTCTTAAGTTGTTTGCATTGGAAACTTTTTGCAACATAAATTTACTGCCTTACATTAGTTTATACAGAGTTGTTTCTATTATGTTGCCCTTTTCGGCATATACTAGTTGGCTCTAAAAATATTTTTCAACATTTTCATTAGCATAATTTTGCAAAATAAATGGCCTCGTTAGCTTATAAAATTGATTTGTGGTGAACTTTATTTTGAACGTATTTATCGATAGCGATGTCAGAAACATTTAGGAAATTTTATCTTTCAAGAACTTCTAATAGCATAATAAGCAGAGGCAGTAGGCAGAAAATACTCCCACAAACTTTCAACAAACAGCTGTTTATGGCAACTGTCTGCTGCTATGTAAATCTTTTGGGCTGAGCTTTCTTCGTTTAAAATGAAATTAAAACGCAGCTGCTTTATTCGGCTATTAAATTTAACAAAAAGAATGTTTTCTTTTAATTCTAACGCCAACTTGTTTACATTGGAAAATTTTTGAAGCATAAATTTACTGTCTTACGTCATTTTATACAAAGTTGTTATTCTGGCAGATTGCACTTTTCAGCATATATAGGTACGAGTACTAATTGGCTCCAACAATTTTTTCCAACGTTTCTAACATAATTTGCATTATTATAATTTTCCTAAATAAATGTCTTCGTAAACTGATAACATTAATTAGTTTTGAGCGTTTTTTTTTAACGTTTATTGATAGTGAGGTCAAAAATCTTAAAGAAATTGTATTTTTCAAGCATAAGACGAAAAATACTCCCAAATTGGCAACAAACAGCTGCTTTTGTCACCTGTCTGCTGCTGTTTAAATCTAAAAGGCAGCCGCTTACATTTAACAAAAGAACGTTTTCTTTTAATTCTAACGCCAACTTGTTGATATTGGAAAATTATAACAGTATAAATATACTGTCTTACATCATTTTATACAGGGTTATTACTATTAGGTTACCCTTTTCGGCATACACTAACTGGCTCCAACAATATTTTTCAACATTTTCATTAGCATAATTTTCCAAAATAGATGTACGATACCATTTATATAAAATTAATTCGTTTTGAGCTTTATTTTTGACATGTTTATTAATAGTGATGTCAGAAATATTCAGGAAATTTTATTTTTCCGCCTTCAGCCTACCCAAAAACTGACAACAAAAAGCTTCTTTTGTCAACTGTCTGCTGCTGTTTAAATCTTAAAGTCAGCTGTTTCATTCGGTAATTGAATTAAAAAAAGAAAATATTTTAATCCTAGTACCGATTTATTTGTTTATTTGGAATACTTTTAAAATACAAATTTACCATGTTCTACGTCATTTTTAACTTCCTGAGACTTCCAATAAGTTTAACTGCTGGATTAACTTACATCATTAGCCTATGTTATTTAGATTTGTAATTTTCATCTGAACTAACGTGCTGATGAGATTCTGTAAGCCTTTTAACAATGTAATTCTCTAATAAATTTGCCAAAATTTAAGAGCGTCCCGGAATAAAAATTAAATTTTGAGTAGTTCTCCAACAAAATACATTTTTAAGTAATTAAAATATTCCAATATAGATCATCTTATGAAATAATAGCAAGAATTAGGTGTAAGGCCAATGGTTTATGTATGATTTGTTCCTTTTCGTAAATCTATAACATAAAAACAATGTCTTCTTGCAATCTAGCACACAGGCTCTCTGTGCTCGATATAGTCGTAGACTCGAAAAAATTAGTATTTGTTTAGAAAGCAAATATCCCATTTATCACATGTAAATGTATACAAAATTAAAGGATTTCCATTTTGTAGGACATGATAAATTCGTTAAAATGAAGTTATAAAATTTATCATTTGTACACTACCCCACACAATCGATTTGTAATTTGTACGAGCGCCATCTATCTTGCAATAATTGACCTATTGTGGAAAAGACTGCACTTGCCAAAGATTCAGTAAAAGCAAATAAACTTTATATGGGTCTGTATGAAACACACACGCGCACACATTGATAGAGTTTACTAGAGTAACCCAATAAATGCAGTTAGGGGAAAAGGGAGCATATAAAACAAGTGCCCAAATAAACCGGCTTAAAATCTTCACAACATTTTTAGAAAAAATAACATTAAAACGGCTCTTAAATATGAAATGTTTAATTTTTCAAATTTAATTCTTCAAATAATAATTGTAGACAATTCCAGCAATGTGGGCTCCCCCACACGGAACAACCAGAGCCATATTCGTTTCTCTATATATACATAAAAGTTTCCCGACACGAAACAACGTCCTTTTCACTATGTCAACTTGAATTAAGTTTTTAATTATAGAAAGAATTCCTGTTTCCTTATATACGTACTCGTACATCGTAAATCGCGTACTTCAGAGTTATGTATGTGCATCGTAATCATTGTTGTAAGTTACTGCCATTTTTCCTTTTCCCCCAAGCCATTTGTGCCATTAACTTAAGTACTTCAAATACCCACCTGTACAAAGGTATTCACTATTTTTACTTGAGGAGTAAAGATGATTTAGCAAAATCGCTATGTTTTTCCATGAAAAGAAGTTGCAATAACATGCTGTCGGTTAGAGTTTCTTGTTCGATGATTCTGTACTTCAAACTTCCAATCAATTATAACAGAAAAAATGAATATGACAAATATTTCAGAAATCTCGAAAATTAAAACACCTCATGTTAACAATTAATGAGTATTTAATAATTTTTCAAAAAAAAGAAAAACAACTGTTACAATGTCATATAACCTCTTCCAGTAATGTGCTGAGATTTATTTAAGTAAAAGCTTTTAACAAATCACATAAACAATCAGAACAATTTGTAATAATTATATTTGTAAGCGTGAAATTTCAAGATTGCTAAATTAAAAAATAATCGTTGGATCAAGGATTTGTTAGATGTGCGTCGTGTATAATCTATCTGTGTTACCACAATGATAGAGATCATGGCGACGCATCTCTAATTATTTCGTTACGTTTTAAAACTTAATTAAAAATATGTACGTGTGCATTCGCGTTTATTATTTTTTTTAATTGAAATTGCAAATTATATATTTTTCAAAACGGACTACTGGAGACCATGAGTGGCCTTCAATAATGACCAAAGCCATTAAGAATATTTATAAATAAAAGAAATCCAAAACTGAGCTCTGTATATATATTTGTGTGACCCCACTGAACTAAACAATTGTTTGCTGTTAGTAATGTGTTAAAAGCTGGATTAAGCAGGATGTTATTTTAATATCGTTCACTTGTTTCACACAACTCAAGCCGCAGTTGTTGTTTTATAGCGATTACAAGTTGCCAGCCTACTAACTTTGTTGAACGATAATCACTTTCGATTGACACCGCTACGATTGGTTCAGCGAATAAGTCCTTTTACCCTTTGATTAATTTCTTAATTGGTTTAATGAAACATTTAGTGAAAAGTCACACATACGAGTATGCCTCGTATTACTGAACTAACGAAATTATTATTTCACCTAAAGTGGATGACGTAAGTGTGCCATTAATTCGTAATGAATATGTATTGAATACTATCTCTTAATTGGCGCTCTATTTTGTTAAAGAATACATTAATTTATATTCAATGAATTGGAAAGATAGCCGTCGTAGGCAGAAAAAATGTCAAACTTCAATTGCTCAAAATATTTATCAAAATAATTTTGATTTGTAGAGATTCTTCATCCTTCTTAGCACTTGCCAACGTACTAACTTTGTTGAGCGATAATCACTTTTAATTCACGCCACTATGATTGGTTCAACGAATAAGTCCTTTTCCACTTTGATGAATTTCTTCATTGGTTTAATGAAATATTTAGTGACAAATCACACATGTGCCTCGTATTATTGAACTAACGAAATTATTATTTCACCTAAAGTGGAATTCGTAATGAATATGTGTTGAATACTATTTCTTAAATGACGCTCTATTTTGTTATCGAATACATTAATTTATAATCAATGAAATTGAAAGATAGCAGCCGTAGGCAAAAAAAAAGTGTCAGACTTTAATTTCTCAAAATATTTATCGAAATAATCTCGATTTGTAGAGGTTCTTCGTCATTCTTAGGTCTTGCTAAACTACGAAATGTGTTAAGAGATAATCACTTTCGATTATTGAGTAATTGATAATTGAGATGATTGAAACCTCTAAGATTGGTTCAACGAATAAGTCCTTTTCCACTTTAATGAATTTCTTAATTGGTTTAATGAAACATTTAGTGAAAAGTCGCACATATACCTCGTATTATTGAACTAATAAAATTAATATTCCACCTAAAGTTAATTCGTAATGAATATATGTTGAATACTATCTCTTAAATGGCGCTCTATTTTATTACCGAACACATTAATTTATAATCAATGAAATTGAAAAATAGGCGCCATAAGCGAAAAAAGTGTCAAACTTTAATTTCTCAAAATATTTATCGAAATAATCTCGATTTATACAGGTTCTTAGTCCTTCTTCGGTATCGACTCTCCCAAATGTATCCAGTGCTCTTACTATGTCACAAGTGTGCTGTGATTGATCTAAGTTTCCTTTACAATTATGAAACAGTGCAAAAATGCCTGTTTATCGCGAGGTTAACATCGCCAAAAACTCTTTTAAAGTGATCGGATAATGGCGTTTGCTATCGCCTGTTAATAAACGCGAAATATTCGTCCCCATATTCAAACGGGCGCGCATATATTTCAGGAGAAATGTTTAGCGCTCCCACCTTTACTTGTCAATCATCCGTTGCCATGTGGTGAATTATAGTAGACTTTTCTGAAGGAGTGACCTATCTTTGTCATTGCGTAAAATGTTATAGATAACAAATTCAACATTTAAATTGTAGCATTCAAATGTAACTAGATTTTCAGGCGGTAGATTATCAAAGATCACAAAATTTCGTAAAAACGATTTCATATGAACGATGCAATGTTCAATTAAAGCTATCAGGCATTCAGGAAATTTCCATGCCAAACTTGTATCATGTCCCATTAAACGTGATTTTAAAATTGACGTTACCTTTGCCCAAATTTAGACGATTATGTTTTTAACATTTTGTGTTTCTGGCTTCATTTTGGCTACGGTTTACAAACAATAGGTGTAATGTGGCCTATAAAAGATATAATATTTTCAATATTTGTGCTATTAACATTTAAATTTATGTATATGTTTTGCATGTTATCAAAAAGAATAAACAGCGAGGCGGAAAAAAATTTTGTTGACAAATGACTTGACCGTAGACCTTAAACCTCTGCAGTATACGATTTAATATGCGCAACCGTATTTGGAAATTTTTATAGACTAATTTTATTAACCTTATAGTTAATTTGAACTTTATAATTAAAACATCTACGCAGATATTGTAATATATTGCGTATAATCAGCTTTACAACCCACAAAAATTACACTAATTCGCAATATGGATGTCTTCTTTAAAGGTGCTTCTAAAGACTCATTGATTTCGTAATTATTCCGCTTTCCAAAAAAATTCAAAAACAGAACATTTGCCTTCTGCTCTCTGCCACTTTATATACGTAATATTTTCCAAATCGAAATGACGTTATAAAAATCTTTGACAAAACAATGCTGGCGGGCAAAAAATATGTCAAACTATTTTTGTTCATTAATGCAGGAAATAAAAGAACACCAAAAAAAGCGTAGGAATGCATATTACTATATTTGTATACGATATTGTCGTCAATAAATATGCTAACGCATCATTTGCCATCGGAAATGTTAATTCGGTCTATGCTTTCATGTCTTTATTTGATAACTAGAAGTCACAGCCTTATGTGATGACCATTACTGTGAAAAAATTTATAAGCCGGAAGAAATTATGTTGGCTTAAAATGAAAAAATAGGCATAAACTCAATGAATTCTGAAAACTCTCCCACACTCCGCTCATGGAATGTAAGACAGTTTTTTTTTTTTTTTTTTTTGATTCTGATACAGTTTTCAATGCCAATAATCTGTAACAGCAATTATGAAGCAGGCACAAATAGGACTTCTTTGTGATATTTGAACTAAAATCAAGCCATATGAATTGAAGCAATACCAAATAGCTACTGAAATCATGTACTTCCCAATAGTACTTAGGACTTCATAAGCATTTTTAAACTATATTCGAAATCTGGACGAATAGAAATGAATAAAGTTTTTCGCACAAATTTCATAGTTCAATAAGAAATTACTGGTTGGCCTTATTTACCGATCATTAGCCATTTCATTTCATTTCAAATATAATATGGTTAACACAAATATATTATAGGAATCAGTTTTAGCTGATAACATTTGTCGGCTATGAGTCTGAACGACAAATTTCTCAACTATTTTATTCACACTAATAACGCGCTTTTAGATATTTTCCTTGTTTCTAATTGTTCACAAGTATTCATATATGGTTATCTATTTTTCGGTTTCAAAAGTAAAGTTAAATAAAGCACACATAAAGCTCTGATTTCGATGAAACTTGTATTTCATTATAATGCTTGGAACTTACCTTTATATACAAAATACAATGTCATTTCAATGATCACCTCTGGATAGGCTTCAGTAGTAGATCCTTTTGAAGTAGTTTTCGTAAAAATACTGTCCAATGACACCTGCAGACCATAATGCACACCAAACAGTCAATTTTCCGCATGCAAAGGTTTTTTCACAATCACTTTTGGGTTCTTCGAGTCCCTAATGCGACTGTTTTGCTTGTTGATGTTACCACCGAGTGAGAAATGAACTTCATCGCTGAATTTTGTTCGATAAAAAGCCCCCTTGAATGAATCACCCCTTTTGTAGTAAGATTTAACTATTTTCCTCGTTCCTCGATTGTTAAACAATCCATATTCAGAAATGGCAAATCTTTCACTAAATAAATAACACTTCAGATGACAGATATTTAAAAGCTGACAGCGTAGCCAGAGCGATGATTTTGAAAACACTAAAAGGATAACTCTATAAATGATCAAATATCAGCAAAATAATATCAATTTGTAGACGTTATTCGTCGTTCTGCGGTATCGATTCTCCCAAATGTATCCAGCAGTCTTACTTTTACTGGCAGCTTTGCCACACCGGTGGTTTTGAAACCACTAAGTAGATAACTCTATAAATGATCAAATATCAGCAAAATAATATCGATTTGCAGAGGTTCTTCGTCCTTTTGCGGTATCGATTCTCCCAAATGTATCCAATACTCCTACTGTTACTGACAGCTTTGCCAGTGCGGTAATTTTGAAACCACTAAATGGATAACTCTATAAATTAAAAATTTTAGCAAAATAATATCGATTTGTAGACGTTATTCGTCGTTCTGCGGTATCGATTCTCCTAAATGTATCCAGTAGTCTTACTGCTACTGATAGCCTGCCAGACCGGTGATTTTGAAACCACTTAATGGATAACTCTATATATATCGAACATCAGCTTGGTTTTTTTTCTAAACATGACTCGATTTTTATCGCAGATAACTTCCGACCTCAAGAATCTGCTAAAATTCCAAAATATATACAGCAAATATTTAAAATCTATCTATTTATATCGTAAGGAAGATATTGCAGTATATGGTAACTTTGACAATGTACGGAAGTGTTTGTCATTGCTAAAATTTTTTTTCTCTGCCAGTTTGTAAAGGGTGGCGCACAAGTAACGTTAACGGCGACTATATTGAATGCGTTCTTGTACATCATTTGGTTTTTAGCTCGTGAACCAATTGCATCTTATATGGGAAAAGACGTAACATATGTAAAATTCTTCGCAAAGACCGCCTAGGTATCATCTCTAACCGCTTAGGACGTCGCTTGGTGGAAGTTTCGGGGTTTTCCTCAATACTTGCTTGCACTCGAGCAATGGTCACTTCATTTCGAACTGCACAAGGTCTTCCAGCACGCGGAAGATCACAGACAGCCGATTGTTGCCTAAAACGCTGATCGCCAATCGATAAATTGTTGGAGCGCTAGGAGCATTTCGAACATGTAAGAAATTTCGATATGATCTGAATAATCGAATGCTGACTTTCAAAGTAACAACTTTGGTTCCTTGTCCATTATAAATTTCCCAAGTATTATTTAGTTAATTCTGTGAAGAGACGAAGAAAAAAGACTTAAACAAAAAATGTATTCACTGATCAAATCTTAATGTTACTTATGTGCCACCCTATAGATATTCCATATGCACAGAGTGGCTGGTAAATGCGGCTACATTAGGGAACTCAAAAAAAAAATTTTTTTTTTTTCAATTCATAAAATTATTTATTCATTTCAGTAGTAATACGTTGATATTGTATTTTTATTTATTGACCTTTAAAAATAATTAAATTTAAATATTTTCTACGCTCGGTGACTTATACACGTCGCTCATTTTATTGGTTTTATTTTATAAATTTCCTATTTGCCATTAATTCCGACACATTGGGGTCAAGAGGTCTTGAAAGTTAAAGGAATGAGAAGTTTCCTCAAATCACCATATTGGAGAATTTTTACAAATCTGGCCCTATGACAAATTGCACTCACATTGATTATATTTAATTTTGGAAAGAAAATTTCTTTCGGCTGCTCCACATGAAAATATATTTTTCAACATTATAGAACAGTTATGAAATATTAATTATTTATTTATTATTATATTTTATTATTATTATTTTATTATTTATATTGCATCCGTTCGCAAGATCATTGCAATTTAATGTCATTTAAAAATTAATTCAAAATGGCTAAAATGATACACAAATGTTAAGAAAAAACGATGTGTAGAAACTAGACGCCAATAAATTGTTAAGAAAAAGTTAAAATTCCACTAAGCGAATATGATTGTTGTCCAGTGTAATTTTTCTCCCAGGCCTTCAATGTAAGTTCAAGTCGCTTTCGTATGGCGATCTTTTCGAGGAGGGTCTGCATCGAACCGGCTGGAATAGTATACCGATTGATAACAAGTTTTCAGTAGGATTATATTGTTTTCCTATCAAAACGTTAATTCTTAAGCTTAATGTGCGTCACAATTTTCTGCTTCTCTCAAATTTACAAATATAAGAAAAAGGTGAATATGATTAAAGATGATTCGAACGATCCCTGATATCGATATGTGTAAGGACGTAAAAAGCGAAACTGAATAAGATTTACAATAATGATAATAAAGAGAAAAGGACTTTTTAGATTTATATTCTCATGTTTTCTAGCATTGTTTGTTAATGACGGTTATTTTAAAATGTGGTAAAATTTTGCAGAAATTCTCTTAGATGTAGTCCGAATCATTGGATACCATTACGTGTGTGCCGATTTGTATTTTTCTAAACCTTTCTAAACAGATTTGATTTGTACAGCATTATATAGTTACTTCTTCGACTATATGCTATGTTATGTATTAGCAAAACACCTCCTTCAACAACCTAAACCACTCGAAAAAGATCTATTAGAGTTTCGTGAAACACAAAACCACACTAAATGCATGGAATAAATCTTGCAAATCATTGATGCACATGTTACACATGCGCAAAGTCACTGCGTTTGTCCGTCCTTCGGATTGTTGTCTATCTCTATGGCCATTCATAAGTCAGTAAATCATAAAATCCATAGAAGTTACATTAATTAAACCACCATCACTATGGCCATGGCTGGATGGCATAAGAGTTCATTAGAGGAAATCCAACTGCAGTTCAGTTTGCAAACTAATGTTGATTTGAATACATTCAGACTGCAGACGGAGAAAAAGGCCCTCAAAACATACTAAATCGATTCATCAAGCATCTGCAGAAAAAATGGTAGTAACCGAGATGCACGAAATATCTTTTTTAAGCTAAGGAGCAGGAGCACAAAGCATATTCGTGTAATACTAAAAAGACCAAAACAAAAAAAGTTCAACACAATTGCAGAATTATGATATAAAATTGAAGAACTAACTAGACAGGCCAAGAGCTTGATGTTAAAAATAGTTTTACAAATTAAGATGCATTTATCAAGTCAACCTTTTGAAGACTCTGACAAAGAAGTTGTAACAAATTGAATCTCTCGCAATGCGTTGAGATTTTGCCCTAAGAAAACTGGTTCCTATTTATTGTTTAATGAAGCCACCAGACCTTTTTTAAACTCTTCGTTTAGTTGCATGACCATAAAATAACATTTCCAGCCATTAGTTGCAAACTGGTTTATAGTTCTAGATACTTTGTCGGAGTCACATCATCATCATCACCATTTCTTAGTGCAAAGGATTGGCCACTTTCATGTTGTTGACCTGCCTGGAATGTTTTTTAATGTGTGTATATGAAAATTTGCAGAATGTGATATCAACCAATGAAAGTTACGGCTGTTGGTTTCAAGGAATCTCAGGGAATTCACACAAAAAGGTTTATAAATTGAAAAGGAAAGAGTGTAGAGGGAGGAATATATGGCATTCAAGGCAATAAAAAGGCAAATTGTTATTTAGTAGCGCGGCAGAAAACTATATTCAGTGCTCTCACCTTTGCCTCCGCCGAAGACTATATATTTCCGAAAAGGACATCGTCATAATGAAAATAAATATTATATAAAATTACATGCAGAGAAACTTTTTTGGAGGTTAGAGGTAATACCATAATAGAAAACATGCTTTATATTCAGATTATTTGTCTTTTAAGCATTATATGCAAGAATTATATACTGCACAATATCGGTGGGAATGAGGCCAATTGAAAGCAATGCGTTTCAGCAAATAAGTTTAGAAGAATTAATTTTTAAGAGAATGTGTTCCGTATGAAGAAATAATCTTTTTACATGTAGAAGGCGCCTTTAATATGAAAAATGTCTTTTTATACAAAGAAGAGTTTTGAACGATACTTCGATCTTGGGCGCTTCTGACGCAACTTTCACGCAATTACGTGTCTTATAGGGAACTCTTTATATAGAGAAAGAAACAGTGTTCTTCAATTCAGTTTCTATGTGAAAAGTGTCTTCTTAGACATTAATGAAAATTTTGTGAAAAACATATTCGTTTCAAGAGAATTTCTTGAGAGTTACGTTCCTCTACAAATGGTAACTCCTTACGAGCTTTTGTTTGTGCCTCACATGACACTTTTCTTACAGAAAAGTATCTTCCACGGCACCTTTCTATAACAAAAAACGTCTTCAGTGACACATTTTATAAGAGAGGTGACACTTTTCGATTAGGAAAGTGTCTTCCTTGACACCATAAGTAAATCATATTTCATAATATTTTCAATAACTTTTCCACAAGAAATGTGTGCTCCATGGCACTTTTCTCTAAGAAATTTCTTTTCAACGGTATTTTTCTATAAAAAATATGTTTCCTCCTCCTCCTCGGAAATATATAGTCTTAAAGTTGACTACATATTTCCGAAGGGGAAATATATTTCTGAAATTTTTAGTAAATAAATAAGAAATATTATCCACTAGCACGAAAAACTGGCCAACGAAAATGTGATTCACTGAAGTTCCTGCCAATACGACTACATCTATCCATCGGACACATTTACATAAAATTTATTAAAATTTTTACACGCAATAATTTAAAAAATGATTGATTATTTATTCAAGAATAATACGGAGGTCAAAAATATTGCATATTCATTTCAGTGATTGTCAGCTCTTAAGAGAATGTCCAGGAATAATTCTAAAATCGATATCCTTCATTAACAGTTTCCCATTAAATATTTAATGGCAAACACTTGATTCACATTTCAGTACATGTACAAGTACAGGTACATTAAAAATACTACATCTGATATCTCCAGATAGAACGCATTTTGCAATGCGCCCCAGTAGCGTATCCCGTGCCAGAGAAAGATATTAGCAACCACAAGAGTTACCAAATTTAAGTACAGGGATTTTAAATGACATTTCTAATTGCCTCCATGAATTTGTAAGGAAGAACTCCATTCCCAGCTATTCTTTCTGTATAAAATTTATCTACAAACGATAAACATTTAAACGCTTAGTGACACCAGCACCGCTAATTCTCGTACTAATTACGAAACCTAGAAAACTACATATTTTTTTGCGTGGCATTCACATTCCTTTGAATTACCAATAAACAATATATTAATACAATACCAGTAAGACCGCAACTACAACTTTTTATTAACCGTGAAGTGCTAAATAGTATGCCAATATTCAACACCAGTTATACGCAATATAATCGAGGAGTGTTATCTCATATTTCTGGCTGTTGTTCTCTATCAAAGACAAGATTTATTTTGCTAACACTTTCGGCAGATTTCAGTTCACACTAAAAATGCCAGTTATTACAATATAAAAATAGCTGTATCGCATTTATAATAAAATAAACTTTGCTCTCGTCGTGTTTGATACCTGTATAAATTGTACTTAATATGACATTTTTTATATATAATTCCGATATCTTAAATTACAGACACAATCAACACAATGTCTTCGATTACCTTGCAAATGAATGAAACGACGACAGTAGTTGATCGCATAGTTAATTTCTTTGTTGAACATGAAGATTTACGAACGAAAAGTTGGTTCCTAGCGAATGCCCCCGGACCGTTGCTTATGATTTTGGCTGGCTACTTGTACTTCTGCTTATATGCGGGTCCTCGCTATATGCGCGATCGCAAACCTTTCGAACTTAAGACCACGTTATTGGTCTACAATGCCATACAAGTGCTATTGAGTTGGGTGCTGTTCTACGAGGTAATCATTTATTTTTAATCGCTGTTGGCTGAAGAGTTGAATTACTTTACTTTTACTTTACTTTTTACTTTCGGTATAATTTGTATAGGGCTACAAAGGAGGCTGGGGCGGCCACTACAATTTCAGATGCCAACCAGTTACTTATGCCACCGACCCTATATCTATGAGGGTAAGTTATGTGCGGTTATCGTCACTAATTGGTGTTATAATTTTTAAGTCACCTGGTGTATTTTATTTATTTTTTTTTGGTTCTTTAGATGGCCCGCGCTGTTTGGCTGTATTATATGGCCAAAATCACTGAACTGTTGGATACGGTGTTCTTTGTTTTGCGCAAAAAGGATCGTCAAATCTCCTTCCTCCATATGTATCATCACACTATTATGCCCATCTGCGCTTTTATTGGTGTAAAATATTTTGCTGGTAAGTGATTACGACCTCAATAATATACTCATTAGATATGATGATTTTTTTTATCGGATGGCTAACTTCATTCTTAATTTGAGTCCTATTTACGGTCCACATTTGGTCAAAATTTAAAAGTTAAAGTTAAAGTGAATACAGCTGCGATGGGATTTTAAAATAACAGCCATTTCACAACGTCCACAGCAATAATCTATAGGATAATTAAAATTTGTTCGAGAGACTGTAGTGCTAAATTTGCCATCAGAATCACTCTATGATTTCAGATTGTTAAGATGTACTATCTCACTGTTCTGAATAGTCTTGCAAAAGGTTTTGATCCAGTCAATTGCATCGGGCCCGCAATTGCGCCCTCTATAATTCCGGAAATAGATTGGTATGGCATCTTAACAAAGATCTACTCAGTTTAGGCCGAATACAGCCAAACATGGCAGTTAAATTTTAAACGGACTGCATCAAAACATGGTCATGAAAGTTATTTTTTTAGTTGAACTAAATGATAAAATTAAAAAAAAAATACTTTGCATCGTCGTTGATGAAAAATATGACAATCTGACAAGATAGAATTAATTTGGTATAAATTTAACTGACTAATTTTTGGTGAAGTTGAAATTTCCTCCAAACCCAGTGTACTAAACGTATGGGCTACACTTACATGGTGTTCCAAATAGATATAACATTATGAATCATGCATAGATCATAGATACTGGCAGCCATTTTGGCCAAAAAAAAGCGGTTGCCATCATTGAGCCGGTTTATGCTTAAAGAATGTTGACAAATATTGCAAAGTGGGTGCCGCGTTGCACCCATCGGGGTATATGAAACACTTAACGTTCGTACTAGACGCAAATATATTTGAAAAGTTCGGGAGACTGGAATGATAGAAAGTGCATTGGTTCACTAATAAAAACTTAAGTATTTCAATTTCTCGAATCTCTCCACACAGCCGATTATGAAATCACTGATATACTTATTTAGTATTTAGTATATTTCAATAACGCCACATTAGAACTGCGGTATAAAAGTGTAAGAACTAATACACTTTCTTTACGTATCTGAGTTCCTACATTACCCTTAGGAATATAAATTAAAAAACAACGCCCACCGTTCCCATTATCGCACGTTGCGTTCCAACAACCGAGATCTTAACAGCTCAACATGTCACGCACCTATCTGATGATTATTCGTTTACAAGATCGAACTGACTCAGCAATTAAAAGCATGCGATCATTCATTAGTTTGTGATTTATAACAACTTCAATTGAACATTGAAATTGACTGAAATTTCGGTCTCCAGAGCCATAAGTATCATCTTTTTTGTGGGTTGGCGGGTGGCAGGCTTCTCACACATCTCATCAAGCAATTGACTTGTAACGTACTAAGTTCGGTAATCGTGTTACCAGCCTTCTAAGTGACGTCAATTAGTCATCTCAAAGCTACGATTTAAGCCATTTGTTAGATAGAGCCCAAACCCGTCAACAAGATCCTGGAAAGTTGAGTTGACAAGAAGCTACTCGAGGTATTTGGAGATCAGCTATGTAGAAACACCTACTAATTTCCCTTTTGATCAATACCGGCTATTGCTTTATTCAGTTTTTCAGTTGTCGAAAAATGATAATCTCCCAGTTTATTTTTATATGTTGAAATAAAAAGTGTTGTTGGTACCACATTAGCGCTGCTTAACAGATAACCGACAAATTCGATATGTCGAGTGATCAAAAATCTTACATCATATATCATTGAGTTTTTGGAATGTACATTTGAAGAGTTTATCGACCTTAGAGCTATTTTGTTTTTCTACAAAACTATGAAATTTGACACTCCCCAATACATAATTTCCAAATTTATATTTTGAAGATCTTCCAGAACCAATATTTTACAACTTTCACTGACACGAACGCTAATAATGCAGTGGTCTTTTGTATTTCGTACTATACGAATATAGAATTCAATAATTCCATATGAATACAGAAGACTCTCGCTATTATGCTTCCGATCATAGAAGTTTAAGAAGTTAAGAAGAAGATCGAAGAAGAAGTAAAGAAGAAGAAGTTAAGACGAAGAAGTTAAGAAGAAGAAGAATGTCATGTTTGCAGAATTATTATACTTCACTATAAATTGTTGATGTTACACATTTCATATCCTATCTCTCACCATATTCTTTGGTTATACTTTCATTACTATTACTATAATAATAATTATTATTAAAACCTTTTAAGAATTGAATTGTAAAATTTGAAGCTTGTGTCGCAAAATGTTGGTCTGCATAATCAATTTGACCGTATCTGGCTTTGGATTGCTATATGAAAATAAAATATATAAAAGTCACTTGTTTGAGCCGTTCAGCGTCTTATTTTCCTAGCTTTGCCAAAAGCTTCTAGCAAACATATGGCAATATTTTCTTCCGAACTGAGGTTCCTATGTTGCTCTAGGTTTTTCCAAGGAAAAGTCGCATTTTTTTCCAACTGGTCTTATCGAGACGGTATAAGCTTTTGGCATATTTTGCGGTAACGAAAGCCAAGAAATCTTTTTGGCGGCCAAATATTCATATAATTTTAAATGTAAAGCCAAGAAAGACAAGAAATCTGTATGGTGGCCAAATATTCATATAATATTAAATGTATTCGAATGGATACTCGTATGTAGACAAGCACCCCTGAATTTCACAAAAAGCCTTGAGAATATTACAATGTCAACTCCCGCACAGCTGTTTTGTGGACCTTTACGCTGGCACGCTGGTTTGGAATGGTGCTACATCACCAAAAGTTGAAGCGAGTTGATGGGCTTTTAATAAAATCATAAAAAGTCATCCATCACACGAATGTCTTTACGAGTTTTTAACCAAAATGCCTTAAAAAAAACTTAAAGGGCAACATTCTATTTTAGAGTAGTCGAGTTAATTTATGGCATGCGTAAGTTTAAATACCAAGCGTTATTTGGAAGCAGATGCAGCTACGATCTCGTATCTTCGATAAATTTCGTCTGTTTTAAAAAATTTATTTTTTAATTTTTTAAAAAATATTATTATTTAAAATATTTATATTTTATTTTAATTTGACTCTTTTTTAAACGATCCTTTTCTAATCAAAATTGAATGCTTAGTCCAGAACAAAACAGATATAATACGATTATGGAACGAAGCATTGCCCGTAACAATAAATTCAAAGGGTTCGATAGAATCAAAAAAGGTCGACTAGCTGACTAGGCTTAATATTTTGGTATAAGAAACTCGAAACTTATAAATATGAACAATAAAGCTTTAAAGAAGGTTCCAATTCAGAAAATTTCAATAAAACTGACGAAGCTTTAACCGAAGCTTCTCAAATTTTGTGACGAATTTCAACATTATCCGAAAAGTTTGACTGGTTTCAAACGGCAAACATAAGAAGCATAATGAATCAAGAATCAAAATAATTCGATCGCTTGACTGGGCTTAATATTTTTGTAACATGAAAAACA
>JAHXMU010000070.1:796746-846094 GCA_019455685.1 Philornis downsi
GCTTGACTGGGCTTAATATTTTTGTAACATGAAAAACATCTTTCTGCGTAAGGAAGTCGAAACGTATAAATATGAACAAAAGCGAAAAGCCGAAAAGTTTGGCAAATTTCTGTCAAATTTCATCTCAAATTGAAAAAAGTTAACTATTATTTAATTGATTTTCTCTTTGCCTTCCAGGTGGTCATGGAACTTTGCTCGGTTTTATCAACTCTTTCATTCACATCATTATGTACGCTTACTATATGTTGGCCGCCTTGGGACCCAAAATGCAGAAGTATTTGTGGTGGAAAAGATACATTACCATCTTGCAAATCGTAAGTATATTTTAAGAAATAACTCATCGATGTTTTATTTATCAACATAACATTTTCCTTTGCTTGCTTTCTCCTACAGGCTCAATTCTTGATAATTTTCTTCCATTCTTTGCAAATCCTGTTCCAATCCAGCTGCAATTTCCCCAAACCCATCGCTCTCCTATTAACCTTCAATGCAGGTCTCTTCACATACATGTTCAGCTCGTTCTACGTCCACAACTACAGAAAGGGACAACAGGCTGCTGTCCTCAAGAAGCAAGCGAATGCACAGTCGCTCAAGCAGGAATAAATGAAATGCATTTGCGTTTTTCGCATCGTGATTACGTCATGGCATCCTGCTTTCTGCCCCCCCCCCCCTTCTCCCCTTGCGATATCTCTTGCGTAATTCTAAGACATTTTCGCATTAAGTTTTAAACTAGACATTTTCAATTAATATGAAAAATTAAGGGCTTAGCTTTTAATGCTTAGTTTAAAATAGTTCTCTTGTATAGTAGCTTAAGTCGAATAGTTCATTGTATAGTAGTCCTTCCCATCGCCTTAGGCATGTGGGAAGAAAACGCTCATATTAAAACAAAATGTGATGATGATAGTTGTGCTGAAACAAACAACATTTTGCAACATTTTTACATTTTATCACGAAATTGTTATGGTTTAGGAAATTTAACGAAATTGAAATACAAATGCAAATCATTGCACTTTTGTCTGAAAATTGATCAGATTGCAATCAATAATCGTAACGAATAGTTAGTATAAAAGTGCAATAGAGCCAAATATTAAAATTATTTAGTTTTTACATCAATTAAGCGAGTTCGTAGTGATGATTTCAATGTTGTATTTCTCTGTACCTGTACTTTATAAGTCGACCAGTATCTTGCTAAAATTTTCTTCCACTCTAAACTTTAACAAAATTAGTATTTCCCTAATAAATCTCTATGTACAATACTGTGAAAAGATACAACATTAATAAAGAACTTACATTTTTTTTATAATAAAAAAAAAATACATGATTTTGTTCACTGAGTTTTAGGTATTTGATATTTCAAAGGATAAGAATAATGCGAATATGATGAGTTAGATACTCCATATTAGAAATGTCGTCTCAAATTGGTATTAACATACGCTGCCCATTGGTTCACTAATAAAAACTTAAGTATTTCAATTTCTCTAATCTGTTCACAGATCCTATTATCGAATTACTGATATACTTATTTAGTATTTTACCAATAAGGCCACATTAAGACAGCGGTATAAAGGTGTAAGAACTGGTAAAGTTTCTTTGCGTATCTGCGTTCCTATATTATATTTAATTTAGGAATTGATGACGAAAAATTGATGGAATGGTGGAATGTATGAAAACACCGAAAATGTTATATTTTTCCACAGGTGAGTTTAGATCTCATATGGGGCAGTTTCTTTTTATACCTGGCCGATCTTGAAAATTGTGGCACTTTTCCGATCGTTAAACAGAGCCACAGGACCTCGTTATTAGACCGGTCTCTTAGAAATGCATACCAACTTGCCGATTATGCCCACTTTTTTCATGATAATCAAACTCTCCCACAAATTAATTTCAAAAATACTGGATGATCCATTTTCCAGTTCACACGTAAAGTTAAATAAAACATACATAAAGATATGATTTCGAGGAAACTTTTATTTCATTATAATGCTTGGACCCTGCCATTATGTACAAACCAAAAAGTTACTTAAATGACCGCTTCTAGATTGGTTGCAGCAATGCAGCACTTTTTCGCACATTTCGGGAGGTATCTCGACGATAACTTGACGAATGGTGGGTTTTAAATGCTCCAACGTTTGGAGATTATCCGCATAAATACGGTCTTTGGCGTAGTCCCATAAAAAAAGTCTGACTGCGTCAAATCTCATGATCTTAATGGCCAATTAACGTCGCCAAAACGTGAAATTACGCTTTTTGGAAACTTCTCATGTAATAAACCCAAAATCAGTCCTGTTGTGTGGCTTGTGGCACCGTCATGTTGAAACCACATTTCGTTCACTTCATAATTTCAATCCCAAGTAAAAGAAAAATCGGTTATCATATGACCATAGCGCTCTAAATTCCAATTCGGATTATCCGCTACACTTTCACTAGCAGCGCGTACATTGCGATGATGCACATACCTCACTACATCTGTAACGCTTCTAGTCTCTTTAAATTTCTTTATAATCTTTCCAATTCCTGGCACAGTAGGTGGATTATGACGACCATAATCACCCCATAATGCAGGAAAATTGCCCACGTCTGAGTCAGCATGTTTTGTAGTAAGTTTTAACTACAGGGTGTCCGTCGGAAAAGCACACTACTTTAGTCTTGACAGTTCATATTTGGCAGTCGTGAAGTAGAGCCATGGCAAATTTATTATGGAAAAATATTCGATAAACCAACGTGTTTTAATCGTTAAAACATTTTATCAAAATCAATCATCGATTACTGTGACGATCAGAAAGCTATGTACGTGAAATTTTTGGGAGAAACAAGTTGCCAACAAAACGCACTATTTAAAAAAGAGAGTCTGTAGCTGATAGGGCCAAGCATGGACCACAACGTACTGCAAGATCGGCTGAAAACATTACTCAGGAGAGTGTTCAAAACAATCCATCAACCTAAATTCGACGTCTTGCTCAGCAGATTGGTCTTCAAAAAACAACTTTGGCCACAATTTTGCAAAAGGATTTGCATTTGTTTCCATTTGAGATTCAGTTGACACAAGAGCTTCTTCCACAAGACCATTTACGCCGCCGTACATATGCCAATAGGATGTTACAGCTCGCCCATGACAACCCAGATTTTCATGAAAAAATCATAATGAGTGACGAGGCACATTTTCATTTGATAGGATAGGTGAACAAACAGAATAGTCGGTTCTGGGCAATGGAAAACCTTCAAATTATTCATCAGTCACCTTTGCATCCATTAAAAGTGACAGTCTGGTGTGCAATTTGGTCAGGAGGAATCATTGGACCTTACTTCTTTGAAACTGAAAACGGGGTAACGGTAATTGTCAATGGGGAGCGATATCGTGATATGATTGAAAACTTTTAACGCCACAACTGCATACTTTGGGCTTGATTAACATATGGTATTAACAAGACGGTGCCACATCGCATACAGCCAGGATTACGACGGAATTACTGGACACCTCTTTCCACAACAAGTTATTTCAAGAAATGGAGATGTTGACTGGCCTCCCGTTCGCCTGATTTGACTGCTCCGGACTTCTTTTTGTGGGGATATATGAGAAGCAAGGTTTATGCAAACAAACCCGAAACGCTTGAGCAACTCAAACAAAATATTCGTGCTGAAATTAATGAAATACCGCGTGAAATGTGTGAGAATATAATGAAAAATGAACTCAAAAGGGTTCGCATTTGAGGCTAACCGAGGCGGACATTTATCTGCTATTGTATTCTATACGTAATTGCCGACATTAAATAAAACATTTATCAATATAAGATCCATTCTCTTTCATTTAATCAAAAATTATAGACAAACAAAGTTGTATACCTTCCCTGTATTAAGAATTTCTTTAAAAACAACTTGTTAGAAAAAAAAAGTTACTCAAAGTGTAAGGATATATTTGAAACTATAATTTTTGTTAAATATTGAAGTAGAGGTTTTCATATGAAAGATAGCCGGACGTTAGAAAATTCGAAACTGTCCACTGCAAATATATACCAAAATATGTATATAACAAATTGCCGATTTTTTTGTGATGCATTGTTATTTTTGAGACCAAAATTTATCAATCGTAGTGAATGCGGTAAGGAAGAAGAAGTGATAAGAATGTGCGACGGATGCAAATCCAAAAAACAATTTATTTTTATACTATAAGAAAGAGCTTGAAGCTTTTCGCTCCATTCATTTTCAAGAACTATTAAAGCAAAAACTCGGCAAACACTATTATGAAATTTTTCAATAATTTTGCAACAAACGCAATTGTGTGATGTAGTAATTATAATTTCCGGAGTTCCTGCGAGACCTATGGTGTATAACTAGCTTCTTATAAAATGTTTAAGATCATGCGATAACATTTGCTTATATATTCTTTAATCCATTAAGTATTTCTGAATAAACCGAAATATTGTACAACAATAATCTTCATAAATTTCATTAATGCACTACTCACCAATGAAGTTATTACAACAGCGGTCAAGTACTGTCTTAACCGAATTTAGAATACTGAGCCCGCATTTCGTTTTTGTATGTCTGTTAATTTTCTGCACAGTACATGATTCACAAAGTACTGAATACTACCTATATATTTTGAGTATCGCTGCTGACTCAGACTGAGCGGTTGTTTAACAAAACATCCCCTCTTTTAAGTACAATATTTGCTACAAAATATATTACAAATAAACCGCAACAAATCATTTTGTAGTACTTATTTATTTGCCGCCACTTTTATGTCAATCTGTCTGAAAAAATGTTATTGTCTAAAAAGAGGTAATTCCAAATCTTCCCATTAATTAATTTGAATATAACCATGACTTATGCGGAACTTGCCGCATATCGCTGACCTTCTGCATAAATATAAACCCGTATTAGTTGTCAAAACAGTGCCAAGATTTAAATCTCCACTGCAGTTGCTATTGATGTTGGGTGCTCAACCTGTTGCATCACAATGAATCTTTGAAAACCGGCTGTCGTAAATTGGAACGCAAAATAAATTGGATTCATAAAATGCACACTACTTTTGGTTTTAATAATATATAATTTCATAGCTAATTCGACTTTTCTTATTTTTTAACACTTTTAATGCGTTGTTGTCTCATCCCATCCCATTAGATGTTGTCTCCTCGCATCAGTGTTGCCAGAGCTTGATAACGAAAAAGACAACATTTTCTCGAGAAAAACGCTCAAATAAGCTAAAAAATATCCATAAAAAAGCTAACTTTTGTAAGGATATTGTTGTAAGTTCTTTTAACTAAGATACATTAATATTTATATTCAGTTTTATAGGTTGACACTTAAAAATTGAGACATTTATTCATACATAAAGTTGTTGCTGTCGGATAAGATATACATTTCGGGATAAATAATTTGATCCACGAATTCATAAAAATTATAAAGAGCGTAGTCTTTATATAGTGAACAGCATTTTCCTTATTATTTCCTATCAGATCCAACTGCTTTAAAATACTATTTTAAAACGTATGATTATTAGGGTATCCAAAACGATAAAAGAATTTTTGTGAGCCGAGATAGCATGACCCTTTCTTAGACACAGGTTATTTATTTATTTTTATATTTATTTTGGTTAATATATTTACAATTTCAGTTTTAAAATTATAAAAGTGTCAAGAATTATACTCTGATTCATTTTAGATCGAATATTTTCTATTCATCACTAAATCAGAATTTCTGCGCTGCTTTTTTTATACAGAGTGTCCGTCGGGAAGGTATACTACTTTGTTTTGTCGCCATTTCGGTAAACATTAGTCTTGACAGTTCATATTTGGCAGTCGTGAAGTAGAAACGTGGAAAAATATTCGATAAACCAACATGTTTTAATCGTTAAAACATTTTATCACAATCAATCACCGATTTCTGTGACGATCAGAAAGTTGCGTGAAATTTTTGGGAGAATCAACGCGCCAGCAAGATCTACTATTCTTCGAAATCATTCACTACACGATAGCTGATGGGACTAAGCATGGACCACAACGTACTGTTACAGCTCGCCCATGACAACCCCGATTTTCATGAAAAAAATCATAATGAATGACGAGACACATTTTAATTTGATAGGATATGTGAATAAACAGAATAGTTGTTTTTGGGCAATGGGAACCCCTCAAATTATTCATCAGTCACCTTTGCATCCATTAAAATTGACAGTCTGGTGTGCAATTTGGTCAGGAGGAATCGTTAGACCTTACTTCTTTGAAACTGAAAACGGCGTATTGGTAACTGTCAATGGGGAGCGATATCGTGATATGATTGAAAACTTTGTAACGCCACAACTGCATACTTTGGGCTTGATTAACATGTGTTATCAACAAGACGGTGCCACATCGCATACAGCCAGGATTACAATGAAATTACTGCGAGACCTCTTTCCACAACAAGTTAACTTCAAAAAATGGTGATGTTGATTGGCCTCCACGGTCGCCTGATTTGACTGCTCCGGACTTCTATTTGTGGGGATATCTGAAAAGCAAGGTTTATGCAAACAAATCAGAAATGCTTGAACAACTCAAATAAAATATTCGTGATGAAATTAATGAAATCGTTTGAAATGTGTGAGAATATAATGAAAAATGTGCTCAAAAGGGCTCGCATTTGTAAGGCTAACAGAAGCGGACATTTATCTGATATTGTATTCCGTAGGTAATTGCCGACATTAAATAAAACATTTATCAATATACGATTCGTTCTGTTTCATTTAGTCAAAAATTATAAACAAACAAAGTAGTATACTTTCCCAACGGACACCCTGTGTAAAAGAACGATCTGCAAGTAGTTGAATGCATGGGAATGCAGGTAATATTCAAACTAGTAAAAAATCGGTGAAAAAGGCTGTTTCTCTTAGAACAGCAAAGTTTCCTGATAAATATAGTTAATCAAACTTTATATAAGATTTGATTGTGTATGGATTTTAAATTGCGTCTAAGGTTGAAATCTACAAAAGTGCTAACCCAACCTGAATTCAAAATCCAACCTTGCCTCAAAATCCTTGTCAAAAGAGGCCATAATTTCATGTGAAGTTTTGACCTACTGCCGCTACTAACGGTGGCATTAACTTTAAAGCTAATATTCTAAATCGGGATAGCTGTATGCTTTTATAGAGTTTTGATATTCTTTAATCCATTCGTAGAAAGCTTAACCACAAGAACTTATTTATGCTTGTCAGTAGTTTGAAAAAAATAGTTTGGTAAAAAGTGGCAACCCTATGGAAAATATGTTTTACACTACGTTCTTTATTATTTTTATTTGAGCCATCAAAAATAAACGATCTCAGTGAATTTGTAAACATGGAAAAAATTGGTCACCGTTCTGCACCCGTAGTTCAATATTCCTATTCGAAAGGTCTCAGTCCAACCAATATTAAAACCGAGTTAGATTCTACTCTGAGGAAGTCTGCTCCTTCCTTTACGGCTGTCAAATATTGTGTAGCAGAATTTAAGCGATGCCGTCGAGCTGACAAGACGAACACCGTAGTGGTCGACCAATTGGGGCGTCCACGCCAGACACAGTTAAGAAAGTCAACAAAATGGCATTGGATGATGATCGGCTGAAGGTGCATGAGCTAGTGGAAATGATGAGCATTTCAAAATATGATATACATACATCGTATATTGATCGAAGATTTAAAAATGAGAAAGCAAAACCAGAGTTGTGTGCATGTTTTAGTAGAGTGTTTGGCGATGTTTCACCGTATAAAAGAAGGACGATGCAGGTAAGGTCATGGCGTTTGTTTTTTGAGATGCGCATGAGATTATTTTTATTGATTATCTTTAGAAAGGGAAAAAAGACCGCATTTGGTGAAAAATAAGTGTTGTTTCATCAAGACAATGCTCCAGTTCAAACATCCACTATTACGATGGGCCAAGTTAATGAATTAATGTTCGAATTGCTTCATCACGCACCTTGTTTGCCAGATTTAGTTCCCTCGGATTATTTTCTATTTCCAAACTTGAGAAAATGGCTCGGTGGTAAAGTTTTGCAACAATGAAGACGCGGAATCTGTGAAGTTTTTCTACTCCATACCGGGAGTACTACTATAAACCGGGTGTAGAAGCTATTGAATATCGCTATTCAGTATCGAGCTAAAAGGAGGAAAATAAAAAGAATTTTTCCCAACTTTTGTGTGTCTTCTTTGTTAGGTCGGCTAGTTTTGGGATTGCTCTCGTAAGTTGTAATAACATACTTAGCGGAAAAAAATGAAAAACTAATCTATGTAAACAAAATAGGAAAAAGCTAAATCCAAATGTTGTCTGCTAAATAGGTTGAAAAAAGCTCAATTTAGCGAAAAAAGCTTAATTGGCAACAGTGGCTTGCACTATAATTTCTATAACAGAGCATTTTCATAATTTCTTACTTAATTTTATATAAATTGGTATACTCAAGATCATTTATTTCAGTAATAGCTGAAATGTTCCAGAATTTTTTGATTCGGTATAAGCCTACAATTTTTGCAACATTAATTTGGTCCGCATTCATATTTAAATTGAAATTTCAATAAGAAATTTTATCAGAATGACACTTCCACCCAGTTCTATGTTTTCCAATAAGAAATTCTATCAGAATGACATTTCCACCCAGTTCTATGTTTTCCAATAAGAAATTTTATCAGAATGACACTTTTTCAATTACCTTCTTATACTTTTTCTTTAACTTTTCTTCTTTCGAGACGCAATCGTATATGAGATCAGACTATGGCAAATTTTAGTCACTATAAGGATCAAACCGCATTTCGCTTTCAACTTCCATTGGATCGAACAATGGGTTTAAATTTTCTAAGCTCATCGTGTTTCAATAATAGGTTACCCATTTCTCATTTTCAAGTGAAGTCCTATGAATGGCAAGTTGGAACTTGCCATTATATAGGAAATACAATGTCATTTCAATGACCGCCAACAATATGTATCATAAAATTGATATTGATCCACATCTTCTGGTACTTCCAAATTTTACAGATTTCCCAAAATTCTGTATTCACTCTGAAATTTCCAAATGTTGCAGCAAAATGCATTCGTGTGTGGTTACACTATCTTATATAAGATCTGATATATATTTTACTGTTAAGATGGAAAAATATATATTTCATTTTAAAAGACGTAAATTGTAAATTCTAATCCCTTTACAATCACATTAGAATTGTATTTCGTGCCTCGTTTTCTCTATCCACAAATAGTTATACTGCAAGTTGAAAGACTGATTTTAGTCCATTTACCTTTTTGGCCCGTCAGAGAAGATGAATATCTGTATGTTTGGAAAGTCGCTAAAGGATTTTTATCCATCATTGCTACCTCAGTTATTTCTCTATGTTTTCACATATTGGAACAATACCTGATCAATTTAACATTTAAATAACATTTAAATTTCGGTGTAGTGTCTTGAGCCTCTTATGATTTTCTGATCTCACTTTAATATTGATTTGCATATGAAATACATATATTTTTTAAGCAATCGTTTTATTAAATCTTAAGTTTAATTACAAAATACAACAGTAAAACACGTTTTGATATAAACACTTCAAAAATGTACCTTTCCTGCAGTCGATACTTGTTCGACTTTTCACATACTCGAAAAAGTCGAAAATCAACTTTCGATATTTTTGAAAAAACCAAAAAGAAAAATTTTCTTTACATATATTTGAAAAAGTTGAAACGTGAAAAAAAAATTTGCATTGTTATATGTTGGGAAAAAATCGAAAAATCTACTTTTTGTGTCAAATATGGATCCTTAATCGTTTGACTCAATCATTGTGTTTCCTTAAAGATGCCACCAATGTATTTTTTTTTTTTTTTTTTTTTTTTTTTGATGTAAATCTGAGTTCAATTTTTCTGAAACATACATAAATTTACATGTGGCTTTTTATGATTTGAATCTGCACTTAAGTACCTTCAGTGAAAACAAATTTTAATTGAGAACGGCCTTCAAACATTATAGGAATAAACAATTACATTAAACTAGTTAAGAGACATATTTCAGAATTTAATAAATAATGGCGTGTTCCAGGTGGCCAAAGCATTTTGACATTTTATTATATATTGAAAATAAGTTGAAGTTGAGTGTGAAAATATCGCACATAAAAACCACGCAGCCGTTTTGGTGGTAGTTCTTCTAAGATTGATGCCAATTCCTTTTGGAGATATTGAAGAAATATACGAGACATACTAGTTCTTTGAAAAACGTTTCATTTAACACCCACCTCTGTTAACAGAGGGTGATAAACTTGAAATTAGTTGGAAAATGTAACCGGTTTTGGAACCATCGGCTTCAAAATCAACTCGCAAACGCTTCATTGAGCAAGTAAAATGTTGTATTGTTAGAAGTACGCAAGATATATAGACTAAGCTTTTAGCAAATTGTTACTAACTAACACAAAGTATGAGCTGAATTAGTATTTACACCTTGCAACGATATGTTTATACAACACAACTATGACGACATAAAATTGCACTCAATGAGTCGAACCATTAAAAACAGATGGGTGCAATTCTATTAACTACCGCAAATCTCCCACTGTGTGTTATTAGAAATTAAACACTGGACTTGGATTCGAAAATATAGCATATTATAACATTTTCACTTAATCAATTACATATATAATGTAATCATAATTCTCTGCCCCCGCTCACACTTTTCTAAACGAAAGGTTTGCTTTCCATCACGTTTCATTATAGCCAATAGATCGACAAGTACTTTCTTCGATCAAAGTTCAAAATATTAGAAATGTTCTTTTATTCTAATGGTGATTACACAAATGATTAAGCATCATTTAATCCAGTTTGTCAAACCGTTTTAGCAATTCAATATGGCTAAAGATTCAAACTTTTAAGCTAACAACGTTCATACATTACATGCTAGACGAAGTGAAGAGTGAAGATTTACGCTACTTTTGTAGACAATTTGATTGATTTGTCTATCATATGCCCCTTTGAGCTATTAATTAACAAAGTTCAACAAATATTTTGTAATATTTACTGTAAAAGCTTTAATTACATATTATTTTTTATCTAGAAATGAGCTGAGATGTCAACAAAAAAAAAATTACTTAACTAAAAACCGCTAAAACATCTTAAAAAAGTATTCTCACACGCTTTAAACTAATATTAGCGAGCAAAATACATTAAGTATAATATTTGCAAATTTATTCTATGTCTAACAATTATTTTGTTAACAAATTAGCAAATCAATAATGGTGTTTAGAAACAAAACAAGTGTCAATGGTGAAATTCAGTATTACCAGAACTTGATAATGGGGAAAAAACAAAACTTTCTCGAAAAAAATCTAAAAAAAAATTGAGGTACATTAATATTCATTGACTTTCATAAGTTCAAACTTGACAGGTGAGATCTTTATTCATATTTAAAATTCTAGCTGGACTAAAATTCAATTCACGAATTCATAATAATTATAAAAATTTATATTCACACGATTCTTTTGCTAAAGCGTAATTTATACACTTCAGTTAATATATTTAAATATCCGAATAATATTGCAATATTTGTGAAACTTTATTTTAATAATAAAAAAAAAACAAGAAATATATTCTGATTAGTTTTGCATAATATACAAATATCGCTTACTCAAATATATTCTACACATCACTATATTACAACAAGCATCATTATTGCGTCGCATGAAAATTGCCTACTTGATTTCAACATTCTTGTCCGAAACTAGCCTGCTTATATCTGTGGTCACAACCCATAACAGCCTAAGTCTGTTTTACAATATTTTCAGTACAGGAGTTTAAAGTTTTGAATCTTCACTGAAAATCAGTAGAAGGTGTTTTTTGGAAAACTTTGCTACAGATTCAAAGGAAACGAATTTCTTTACTTAGTTGTTAACAAAAAATAGTTGTTTATTCTCGCAGTCAAAAGATATTATCGAAAAAGACGCTTAGGCTCTTATGAATTGTTGAACGAAAGAAATTCAAAAAGTTCAAGTTGAGTTAGGCTATTATTCCAGATTAAATAAAAAACTTTAAGTGCGCCTAAATTGACATAAATTATTATTCTATGTCAAAATGTTTCAGATTCAGAGCTTAACTCAAGTTAGGAAAATAAAATTTTTTCTTTATTTTTTTTTTTGGTTTAACGACTTAAGTTGATTTATTCAATGATGAAAAAATAATGTTTATATTTGTTGTAATCCTAAATTGACTTAGGCAGTTATGCCAACACTGTGATTTAGAAAAATAACTTAAGCTATTAGGTTTTTTAGGATTAATTGCCTTCCTAGAAGAGATACAAATATGAAAAATTTAGAGCAAATAAATTTAGATACGCTGAATACGATGGTGCTAATAACTCAATTATGTCCTAACTCGAGTTAGGCTGTTACGGGTTGCGACCACAGATATTATCACAAAGCTCTACACTAAATGGTCATATTTGATCCGCGAAATTGAAAATATTGCGGTGTGTTCTTTTATGCATAATTATAAGCTTTACGAAACAAAGGTAATGTTGAAATTTATCAACTTATTTGACTTGTTTCTTTCATAAACTTAGGCATTGAATGCATTTCCCTCGATGCAAATTCAAACAGATAAATACGCTGTTGTATTCAGCACAGCAAAAAAAAATCTTCAATTAAGAAATGTATGTTTTTCCTGATGAATTATTAAACTTGATATATGATTCGATTCTATGTGGGTTTAAAATGGCATCCTGAATGAAATCTATTAAAATTGAAAACTAACCGAGCTTGAATTCAAAATAAAATTTCACTCCAAATATTGATCAAAAAGGCCCAGATATTGCGTGAAGTTGATTTCCTTTAAAATATAAATATTTTAGTATTGAATGTATCAATTTTTCATTTACATTTACTTTACTACTTTACTATGAAAACTCGTGGATCAAACGAAAATTGATTAATTAGATTTTCTCAAGCCATTAGATTTCATTTCATTTATTTAACTATCTTGTAATTTAAAGCCAATATTAAGTAGATTACAAAATGCATACAATAAATACTACTGCAATTAAAAAAAAAAACAAAACAAAACCGAAAACAAGATATAACTTAGAATATAACATCAAATTAACTCGTTGCTATTAACTTATAAAGTTCATTAAAAATGGGCGAAATGGAGGAAACTAAAAATAATGAGAAAAAATTAGATATTGAATGATATATAGGTATGTCAGTCCAAATTGCAAATGTAGTTAAAGCATTTTAATTAGATACGTTTGCAATTTTACACTTCGAAACTATTAAGTAAAAATTTATATAAAATAAAAATTGATTATATAAAATCATATATTTAAGACCAACCAATAACATATAGCAAATATCACTCATAAAGGGTGTCCCAACAAGAACACAAGATTTAAATGACTGATGAAGCAATTGAATTGTTTCTCTGGCTGTATGATATGTGGGGCCGTCTTGTTGAAACCACATGCCCCCCACATTCATTTCTTCATTTCATTCTAGGCACGGAAAAACTGGTTATCATTTCACGATGCCGAACACCATTGACTGTTTGCGCTTGACATGCCTCATTTTCATAAAAAAAAGATCCAATGATTCCTCCAGCCCAAAATCCATACCACACAGGGACACGTTGAGGATGCATTTGCTTCTCGTGAATCACTCGAGGGTTCTCCTTACCCCAAATACGACAATTCTGCCTATCGACGAAGCCATCAACATGGAAATGGGTCTCGTCACTGAAGATGATTTTATCGGCAAAATCAGCATTTTCATGTTGTCTCTCCAATACCCAATTAACGAATTCCCTTCGCTGTCCATGGTCAGCTGGTTTCAGTTCCTGAGTCAATTGAACTTTGTATGTATGAAGATGCAAATCGTTCGTCAAAATTTGCTGCATAGTGAATTTGGAGACACCAATTTGCTAAGCTCGGTGTCGAATTAAGGTGGATGGAGTTTGAGCGAAATCATCACGTACAGGGCGATCGACCTGGTCGAAGGCGCGTTGTTGTCTTTACATCACTAACAGACCCAGTTTTGGCAAATTTATTCATTAATCTCTTTACAGTTGACTCTTTTGGAGAATTATTGTGACCCCAGATTGCAAACTGTAGCCGCAAAACTTTCACCATTTTGGTAAAACAATTTCACAATGAGAATGCGTTGTTCATTCGTGTAGCGCTCCATTTTTACTAACCTCGTACCTTCCACTAGCAAACAATAACAATGGTTTAAATGTCAAACAATGACACTTCGAATGGCGCCAAATTTAAATCTTGCGTTCTTGTTGGGACACCCTTTATATGCAGGCATTAAGATGTAAAGGAATATTCACCTATGTCAAATGCATATGACAAATAAGTCTATTACGAAATATTGCGTATGATACATTTAAATTTCTAAGCTCATTTGGCAATACACAATAGCTACGAGCTACTCTTACATTAAAAGATCGTGCTGTAAGATGGCAATGTTTGGGGATAAACAATTGTCTTCTACGAACAGAGTGACAAAATCTAACAGTTTTTTATTGGAAACGCGGACATTGGTCTGAATATATTTTGTAAAAATATAACAACAATCACATAGGGTGATTTTTTAAGATTTAAGTTTTTGAGGTTGGCAGCACTGATTGGTAATGGTGTCCAAACGTCATCTGTCAAAGTGAAAAGTGTACAGTATGTATACTTTGCCATTTCATCATGGAAAGACTAATGAACAAGCAACGATTGCAAATCGTTGAAATTTATTATTAAAACTCGTGCTATGTGACAAATGTGCATCCTTTGATACGGCCATTTTATGGTCGTCATAATCGACCTGCTGTTCCAAATTTCGCACCAAATTTACTTTGTTGGACATAATACTATCGACTCACATGCGTAGAGTGCATACCGAATAAAACATTGCAGCCGTAACGACCAGTGTTAATGACGATCGTGAAATGTCAATTCGTCGCCTTTCTCAGCGATTGGCCATGTGTTACTCAACGACAAGGAATTTTTTTTTACCCCAATTGGCTGAGCTGAACTTGGTTGACATGTGGTTTCATCAGGACGGTGCAACATGCCACACTGCTCGTGAAACAATGGATATGTTGAGGGATGAATTCAGTCCTGTGAGTTGGCCCCCAAGATCTTGCGATTTAACGCCTCTTGATTACTTCTTGTGGGGTTATGTCAAGTCGTTGGTCTATGTGGACAAGCCGAACACTATTAAAGCCTTACAGGATAACTTAACACGCGTTATTCGTGGAATACAGGCCGAAATGCTCGAAAAAGTGACGAAAAATTGCAACTTCCGAATGGATATTTTGAGATGGAGCCGCGGACATTTACATGAAATTATCTTTAAAAATTAAATGGCAAAAAACAATACAAAATTTTAATACACATATGATGCAAATTTGAGTGTTTTATTCGATATTTAAAAAGCTACAATTAAAAAATTACCCTGTAGTAGTAGTTAAAGCACTTTAACTAATTAAGTTAACAATTTTATAGTTCGAAACTATCAAGTAAATCACAATATGCACAAATTACACTAAATACTACTCCAAAATAAATATGAAAATTTATATAAAATAAAAATTCACTACATAAAATCATATATTTAATATCAACTAATAATAATTGACAAATATCACTCATAAATGCAGGCATTAAGATGTAAAGGAATATTCACCTACGTCAAATGCATATGACAAATAAGTCTATTACGAAATATTGCTCACTTGACAATGCATTATAGCTACGAGGTTCTCTTACATTAAAAGATCGCGCTGTAAGATGGCAAAGTTTGGGGATAAACAATTGTCTTTTACGTACGAAATAACAAAATCTAAAAGTTTCACATTGGAAACGCGGTCATTGGTTAGAATATATTTTTTAAAAACATAACAATCGTACATTCATAAATAAACATCCCAGAAATTCAATCACCAAAGGTGTTATATGTACACGTCTCTTTAGGGAAAGGATGTAGCGAAAAGTTTTGTTCAAAGATAATCAAAGGAGTTTCATATAGTTTTGACTAGTAGCAGAGTATACTTCTAAGCAATACATAATATTTGGCATAACTAGAGCATGAACCAGTTGCTTATCCACATACAACGGGAGCGACAAATTAGTGGTGTATATTTGCCTCAATGCATAGTTAACACTTAAAATAGCGTGATTAATGTGATTCTCAAAGCGCAGCTTATCATCTAATAAGACTCCAAAACATTGCATGTCATGCACAAACTGTAAATTAGAACCATTATAAACTACTCGGAAATCCTGAAGAGGTTCGAATAAATCTTTGCTTTGGACTTAGAAGTACTGAGACAAAGTCTTTTCTCCGACATTCGATCACGTAACCTATCAAGCACATAATTAATTTTTTCCTGAAGAACTTCTAGAAACTGGTAATCCCCTTTAAATATCAACAGAATATCATTAGCAAAGACATGCGGTTTACACAGAGTATCAAATTTTTGAAAAAGATCGTTGATGTAAAGAATGAAGAGAATTGGGTCCAAGACTAATAAACCTTGCGGCACCCCACTCTTTACACTGAACGCATTACTATATCTACCAGTGACACAAACTTGTTGCTTCCTTCCTGAAAGATAGAAGTAAATTAAACTACAAGCATTGTTTGCAAAACTGTAAAAATTATATAACTTATAGATCAAAAATCTATGATCCAGTCGATCCAATGCTTTTTCCTGGTCCAATGACACCAGTATACATAATATGTTTCCATTGAAATTTTCCCGTGTACTGTTAGTCAGACCTAGTAGCAGAGGAGTAGCATTTCTACCCTTTCTGAAGCCGCATTGACAATCATTCAAGAAAGACTTAACCTCAAGGTGTTTGGTTAATTGGATCTTCAAAACATGCTCCACTATCTTTGATTGGCAAAATTGAAATCAGTCTATAACTGGCCACAGACTGTGTTGAGTCCTTTTTTACCGCAAGGACTATTTTAGCTAATTTCCATGCCTATGGATACTCAGATGTATTCAAGATGGTGTTCACAATATATAGCATATGAATTGAAATATAAGGGAATACTAGTTTTAGAAATTTCAAAGAAAATCCGTCACAGCCATCTGTATTAGACTTAATCATTAAAAACGCTTTCTCTAAGTCCCATAACTCAACACATTGAAACGAAAAACCACTCTCCCGCTGCGGCAAATTCATAACATTATCCCAATATGAATCTAATTCCAACGTCTCATTGAGTTCATTAACATTCACGTCACCCGGAAAAGATTTCTCTTCAGAAAACCGATTAGTTGTTAATAAATTCCACAGTTCTTTCGTTGATTTATACCTAAGTACAATGGAAAGTGCATCAATCGTTCCCTTTCTGATCACAGATTTAGTGTTATTCCTTGCCCTGCAAAGTATTTTGCAATTAACTTCAGTTTTATCTTCCAACTATGCTGTATAAGCCAGATCGCAAATTGACGCACAATATGCTAAATTTGGGGGGCTAATCCAGTTGTCCTTAAAAGTACGAACAATTTTTCTTTTAAGTGGGAAAGACATTGAGCTGCATGTCGACATTATTTGTAGCGTACAATTGTGAAAAATCTATGGAACTTATGAAATCACACGAGCTTTCCGAATTTACAGCCTTGTTGTCTGTACATTCAGTGGGAAAAACATTGAGCTGGATGTCGACATTATTTGTAGCGTACAACTAATCTATTTAACTTATGAAATCATGCAAAGTATCCGAATTTACAGCTTTGTAGTCTGTAAATTCATAAAAACATTCCTAGTTTGTAACAGTTATATCAATGGAAATAAAAACACAATCATGGTTAGAAATACTTAGGCAAATGAATTGACCAGAATCAGCTATAAGATCTGGTGACGAAACAAGGAAAGCACCACTCTTAAGATACTACGTACATATTTTGCGTCTTTTAATATATTTTTCTTAATTTAATAATAAAATTTGAGTATAGTTTGCACGGAGGCATTAAAATATTAATTTTTCTGCACATAAATTTAAATGTTTCAAGTTACTCTACGGATAAGATAGTTTAACTATGTGATTAATGTGCTTCTCAAAGCGCAGCTTATCATCTAATAAGACTCCAAAACATTTCAAGTCATGCACAAACTGTAAATTAGAACCTAGTTTAACTTTGTACAAATTTCTCCAAGCTATTTCAAAGCACAATAAAAAGAGTTTTGACTACAAGAATTTCTGTTATCACATAGTTTTCAGTTAAGTTGATGATAATAATTATTAGCAGAACTTACGAATTATTTTAGACTTTATTTATGTCGAAATAACTTACTTTAACATACTTAGCATAAAACAAACCAAAAAAAACAAAAATAATCTAAAAAATTTGTGAAATAAACCACAAAAAAACTTAAAGCTAAATCCAAATTTTCCGCTAAAAAGGGCGAGAAAAGTTCAATTTAGAGGGAAGAAAAACTAAATTAAGAACACTGGTGAAATCTCAATAATCCGAAATCTATTAAAGTTTCCAACGAAACGACCGAGTCAATCATCAAATATTAACCAGGGTTTAAGCAAATTTAATACTATTCAAATCGTCAAGCACGACATGATTATTCTGATTTCTAAACATTCAAGCGAAATTATTCTAAACCTTGCTTGTGGCACCAAAGCTATCTCACAAGACTACATAAGCAACAGCTATCAAAGATGGCCAATCTTCGAGTCTTCAGACCCGTATACTGCCAGTGGTTTTAAAAACAATCTTTTTGTTTTTCATCTTAACTTCGTTTTTTGAACTATATTCACCAAAAAACTTTGTCAATCTGGTCATTTTTATAGATCAGATTTGAAATAATTTTTCAATTATAAAATATTGCCGCATTATATCCAACATAATCTAAATAACGTGTTTTGTCATGCAAAATCGTAATTATCGATGGACGCAATTAAAGATACAGATTTTAGGCCAATAATAAAATAATCTTCCATTTAGCGTAAAACGAAGCAGATACATAAAAAATGTTTCATGGTCCCATCCACCCTGTAAACCAAGCTGTAGTCTTTAATGAGTAGAGTTACACAATTTATTATTGAAGGTTACCCCAGATTCCATTCTGATATATCCGGAATAACTCCCCCAAAATCTTGATAGATTTCATTATTGTCGGAAGGTGATCCATGCAGGTCGAGAAATCGTTTTCCATATTATGCTTTTCCATTCGAAGTAGAACCGTCCACTGTTTTAGATAGCGAAAGATTTCACAAGCACACAGACTTTAGTATCCAAAGCGGCTTACCGAATGGTTCTATCTACAGCATTGTCTCACTCTACAGAACATATACTGGAATTTCCCTCCAATTATAACACAGACAGTGTCATCGGCATAGGAAGCAACCTCTTCGACACAGCAAATTTAGACATAATACGTTCAATTACACGCTTCTATTTTCATCCCCCAATCTTAACTGCACTCCTACAGCAAACATTAACAGAATTTCCTATGCATATCAAAATAGATTTATACTACTAAAATATTGCTTCTACAAGTTTACAATCCTTTATTATTTTCACCCAAAAAGGCTATAAACTATAATTTTCTGAAAAGGACTTAAGCGCTGAAGATTTTAAAGAAAGCTGAATCAAATAATGGAGAACTGAATGTACAGTGGATATCTTAAATCCTAGATTCACCATTAAAGTGACCAATATTTGAGCAAAAGAAATTTTGTTTCATTAAATAAAAATGGGATTTATATTAAAAAGCTCGAAAAATGATGACGGTTTTTATGCTTCAAAATACCAAATACACTATTTTCAAAAACAAAACTATAGACCCCAGAGAAAATAGGACAGATAAATCAAGAATCCTTAATAACATTAGCTACTGCTTATCTTTATGCGACAACATCCGCACAATGAGTTATTCTTCGAATAATCTTACCGACTAAAAAAACACCCAAACATTCTTTCTCTTCAACTTACCCTACATGTGACAGATCGTAAACATGACCCGCATCAATATTTCACATCTTTCCTTCACCATTTGATGAAACTGCCTTTGATAAAAGTGAATGCATTAGCTTTTTTTTCATCACATTCAGAATATGCTTTCAACGAAAGCACCATCCAATCGCATTTGGATAACAAGTTTCATTAAAGTCAACGACTTTACAGTTATAATACAAACAATTATTTTAACGCTTGCAAGACACACCTTAGGCTATCTCTCCTCAAACTTCGTTCCTTCAATATTCAAAATAAATCGCAATTGGAAATTTGAAAACCATATTTTATAATTTTGTTGTATATTTTATAATAATAATAATAGTAATAATAATAATGTTTTTTTGTTTTGTTTTCAAGACAATTACAATTAGATTTAGTTTTTTTGTTTTGTTTTTGTAATAACATTGGAATTCGAAAATATATAAAATATAGAATAGAACATCTTATAAATTAAAAAGGATTAAAAAGGAGAGGCAATAATGAAAAGTTACATAGTTCTCTTATTTTAATCATTGTTCCATTTCTTAATTTCATAAATAATGATACGCCACCAAATCATTGTATACTGAGCGCTGTTGTAATCGAAATATCAATCGGTAGATCGATGACTCTCAACGAAATAAAAACGCAAAACGTATCGCCTCGTGTGTCTCCTTCATTAATTTCTCTTAAAAAACATAACATATTCTTTTATTTTTTTACTAGTTTATTGTAAAGTTGTTCTTTTATTTCTATTTAAATGGTTTTATTGTTAAACTTCATCGTACTCGTATCATATGCGACTTATTCACGTTAATTTGTTCGTTTTCCCTTTGAAGCCTTTTAAGTATTACGTATTTTACCGGGTACATAGTTTTTATCGATTGTGTTCTCCTGCAAGAACATGTGTAAACACCGCTCATTTTGGGCCAATGGGTGACCGGCGATCTTATTGATAAATGCCTCTAAACCTTTGCGTCGTTCCTCGATGAAATTCTCATCGAAAATACCCTCATCATTACGGAAAGGCATTTGTCGTTTCCATGCTTTGCCCGGTAGTGGAGGTACTACAATCTAAAAAGTTGAGATACGTATTGGATTTATTCATAATATGTTACTTTAGCCTGTACTCACTTTGCTGTCACGTTCCAATTCATTTCTCAGCCATTCAAAATCACTGTAACGACGTCGCACACTGGAATCCTTGACTTTGAAAACAGGGAGATTTGTCTAAAATGAGTTGTAATAGAGGCTCAATTAGCTCGATTATAGGAAAAATTGTGTAGATCCGATACAATAAAATTAACATCTCGGAAAAAATATTTTAATCATTTAGACATTGAACATAAGCAAAACAGGCAGGCTGTCACTTTATGCGTTAATATCTGCTCGTGGTCTGCACTAAGAATGACGAATATAAAACTCCTTGCATTGTTACACATCTGTAACCATCAATCCCAAAGATTTTACTTATATTTTTCATAAAAACTGTAATGTTTTGTAACGAATTAAACTTATAACGAAAAATAATTCTATCACCTTGCCCAATCTTCAAATACGGTCGAAAACTGTTGTAATGAACCTGAAGCGACTGGACATTCAAACTCGATATAAAAAAAGTTCATTATGTCCTTTGCAAAGTTTTTCAATGGATGTGTTTGAAAATTTTTAGAAAATTCGTTTCATTTGATTGAAAATAAATATTAAATTTTAAGGAAATGAAGCGTAAATTTTAGTGGATCGAAATGCATACTATTTGATTCCAATTTATGTCTTCTTTCTCTGTAACTTTTCTCAGATCTAGTTGCGTCTTGCTTTAGAAGCAATTATATCTAGCGTATATCATTACATCATATTGACTCGAGAGAGATCTATATCAATTTTCGGATATATTTAAATATAATAGAACAGATATTTTCATCAATTTCTTTCAAAAAATTCTTACTAGATATGTATAACAAAGTGGAACAAAAATTCCACAATTAGGTTGTGATTAAATGAACTCTATTCTTAATTTTTTTTATTACATTCACACCTTTCAGCCTTTTATAAGTTTTTCATTATCTTTTTACGCAGTTGATTGGCTACATGCTTACTTTTTGCTAAACACTCATTGGGAGATACGCAGAAAAATTCCCAAGATGCCCTTAAATTCCTGCGCTGTTTCTTATTTGATCTCAGCCGTGCATTTTAAGTTTTCTAAAATATATCCAGAAGAAAGCTGACATACAAGGGAGTTGACTTTCCATATTAAATTATATACCACTAAGGGCGAAAAAGGTATAGCTAGATTGAAACCGAGGCAATTTTGGGATCAAATTATGAGCACCTGTATTGGATAATACTGGCTCCACCTTTGTATTGCTATTTTAATTAGATATAAGCGCTTTTCGGATCTGAAGAAATCTCATAAAATCTACTTTTAATTAATTCATAAAAATTGTATTTTTACACAATGTAACGACTTGCGGCTTAACATCGCTTTCTTGAAGACTTAGGGTTTTTTTTTGTAAACGCTATGTTGTGATTCTTTGTTAACATTCGTGTTGTATTCATTATGAAAAGCCGATCGCAATCGGTCCGCTGGGACTATGCACGCCGAAAAATGATATACAAAAGCAAAAGGTTGCTACTAATTAGACTGACTGGCCTATCTTTAAACTGACAACAACCTATGATATTTTATATCATTTTAAAAATGCTACAAAATGTAATTTTATCATAAATATTTCTCAATCATTATTCGAAATTTAACTCCTGAATTGCACTGCTCTTCATATAAATCGTATGAATGTTTGCGATATGAATAATATTGTGAATACCTTAACAAATAATTGCAATTCACTATAATGAAATACCAAACAGTGGCAGATAGAAAGAAATAATGTTTCAGTCAATTCTGAAAATTGAATATATTGACTATATCTCGAATTGTGCAAATGAAACTACTGAACTTTATACTTCTCAACTATTGTTTCACAATTGGAAAAATTGTGTGTAGAGTAATGACTGTTATCACGAATTTAAAATATCGAAATCAATCGATATTTAATCCAATTTATTTTATTTATTTACTTTTTTTATACAGACATAGTTTCATTGATAAATTGTATCAACTACAGTATATTTTCCTTATGTAGATTTAGATATCTAAATGTTTATAATTGATATTGCATATTTGAAAATGTTATAGTGACTCATTAGATATTTTTATGAGCAGAATTCAAATTAAAAATTTGCCATGAAATGTATTTCAGTAAAGCAAAAGAATAAATATATATATTTTCCGAAAAAATTGAAATTCTATGTTTTTATAACAAACAAAAGGAAAACGAAGTTATCGATTAACTGAATAGTCAGTCTCCAATTTAATTTAAGGCTGTTGTTGTTGATGAACTTGATGACGCTACATACGCATATGGGATGTTGGATTCTAAAGACAGTCACGTCACATTACACTTCGACTAAAGCCGTCAAATTTGTAGTCTTTACGTATGCATTATTATATTAAGAGCTTCCACGGAAAAGAAGTTTAAACAATTTTAAAGCCAGTTATCATTAAATTAATCGTTGAACGAACGATCAATCCATTAATTATCTAAATATTATTATTAATTATCTACATACATTTTAAGAAGCTCAACGCGCATTTTGTTAATTTCTAAAATGCTAATCATATCTGGTTTTTTGTTGCACAATATAAAAACGTATTATAAAATATCTCTGCGCGGCCTATTAAATACATTGTGGTAAACTTTACGTGCAACATGATTAAGGGTAAGCAGTCGCTATAATTTATTTACATCTTCTTTTTATCTTCATTCACAACGGAAGCTCACTGCTAATTCCTCTCTCTTATCTCCATATGTTTGGGAATGTATGGAATATATGGAAAGAAATATTTAGTCCTGGCATGGACGGTGTTTTCTCACTGTGCCGATTTCATATACTTGCAACACCTGTGTTTAGTAGTGTCGTGGACCATATACCGACTTATCGCCAAACAAGGGGGCGCCTACATCGTTGGGTTGGCTGGCTCATGGAGTTTTAGTCGCTATGAATCACTTGGACGGGAAGCGTCGCGTATTTTGCGTGCGCGCATTTTACGAGAACTCTCGTTCATATATTGCTACTAGGCGACTATATTGTGCTAAATATGGACTACGGCGAATTAGTAAAGCTCCGAGTGCTAATTTAATTAAAATATGGATAAAGCGTTTTGAAGAGACCGGTTCAACATTTAAACCAGAAGCAAATGGTCGCCCAAGAACATCTAGGACCGAAGACTATGTTGAGAGAGTTATGGAGTCAGTACGAGTAAATCCACAAATGTCGATTCGCAAGAGATCGTCTGTCTTACAATTATCGCGACGAAGTTTGCGACGAATTTTAACATTGGATCTTAAACTGCATCCATATAAGCTGCAATTAACACAAGAATTGAAAGAGTCTAACTTCATAGCAAGGCTCGCATTTCCTAATGAAATGCTTAATCGATTTTCCAATTTTGACAATATCCTTTTCTCTGACGATGCTCATTACCTTATGAATGGGTTCGTAAACCGTCAAAATTGTCGTTACTGGAACAGTGAAATTCCCAAAATCAAACACCAGAAGCATAGTCCTAAAGTGACAGTATGGGCAGCAACCTCTGGTAGAGGAATAATTGGTCCTTTTTTCTTCGAAAATGCGCGGGGCCAAAATGTCACGGTTAATACGGAACGTTATGTTGAAATGTTGGACGGATTTTTGGCTCCAGAAATCGAAAGTTCAAGAATAGTGAATTCCAGAACTTGGTTCCAACAAGATGGAGCTACCTGTCACACATCAAATGACTCCATGGCGGTGGTGAAGCAGATGTTCCCTGGCGGACTGATTTCGATAAAAGGTGATATCCCATGGCCCCCACGTAGTCCAGACTTGACGCCTCTTGACTTTTTTTTTGTGGGGATACCTCAAACACAAAGTCTACAGTAATAATCCAAGAAACATCGTTCAGCTCAAGGAGAATATCCGTGGTGAAATGGCAGCCATTACACCAGTATTACTGAAGAAAGTTTTCAATAATAAATAAAGGGTCACCATTTAGATGATGTTATTTTAAAAAAATAAACTCCATTTATTACTCTACAATGCCTTAGATGTATTTTAACCATACCTTTTGTATTTATTTCTTAATCTATTTTTCAAATATGCAAGTTCTATTGTGCCACCCTGTATATCGCCCTCTTATTTTCCAACGGCGCTATTAAGTCTTGTATGTCAAGTTTTAAACACTGTTTCGATTTCCACCACTTGTCCATTGCGAACAATGAACCAACTCGTCGTCAGATATATGGGCGTGTCAAAAACTCTCTTGTCTCACACATACTGTAATAAAACAGCTCGTTTTTCAGTGAGAATTCGTATGTTTTTAGTATCTTTTTGGCCAATAAAAGAGTGGTCTCTTAAAAATATAGGAATTGTAATGTACCTCCCTTTACAAACGGAATGCGTCTTACAGTTGTTGAAAACAACCGAATATTTAGAGCTTTTACAAGAATATACAAAACTATCTATCTACCAATGTCTATGCTCACATATTGTACTGAAAATATGTTTTTTAGGCACTAAGATAATGAGTATTGAGGAACTGATTAGGGGGGAACATCCTCGTTTTTTAGCAAGGATACTTTTAGCGCCCTTACTAGAGGCTAGAAAAAAAACCCTAAATGGCTAATTTTCAATTACATAACAAGCTAATCCAGTGCATTTAGCAAATAGCAACAAAATTCAGTCAGGCGTCGAATCCATGTAAAACCTGTTGCTACAAACAGACTTTTTGGTCAATCCCATGACAGTGGTGTTCCATTTGTAGGAGACTTGTGTCAAAATATATGCCGATAGTTTTTTTTAAGTCAGATATAAATCATAACTTCAACAGCACAGTAAATGAAAAAAGAGGAAAAGCATTATGTCTTTGCTTAACGGTTTGAACTTATGTTCGGAGACTCAGCACTGCAGTTATAACAAGAAACACAATGGTGGCCCAAAGTACGGCGCTTCGGCTTTAAAAAATTTATATTGTGCAGACAAAACTGTCACTTCGATTCAATTACAGCAGTTCTAACGTCATTGATATAAATCTGAAAAAAAAGATGCTTAAATGTTCTGTTACCTCTTTGGGTCGGAGGATTCGATATTTACATATTTTTTTATATTTCTTCCTCTTTTACGATTAGTTGTTTCCCAATTTTAAAGCAGAGGACCAAATTATGTGGGAAAACATGTTTTCAAAAGACAATAAATGTGAAATCAAAATCAAGCCATAAGGACCGCCATGCAACGATAGCTAGCGATTATCGCGCGCTTTGAGACTATAAAAGTCTGTATGTCATACAAGGAGGTGAGTACAGTTTTGAGAAATTGTGTAAATACAAGTGTATGCTGTATATTTCAATCACTCCACCAACGCAGCTGTGTATTATCGAACTTTTCGAAGAGGAATCTTGAAAAGGTTTCATTAATACTAAGTCGTATGTGAAACTTTAAACCATCTATGTAGCTCCAAAAGCATATTAAAATATAATGCACGTCATCAAATTGTCGTCAATATTTGAAAAGTATGTGTATCCTTTAGTTATAGTCGTATGGAAAAAAATTATTGTATCAAAAAACTTATGTTATATAGGCAACATCTTCATGCTTCGGTATGTTTAACACAAAACATTTTGCAACATTTCAGTAATTTTTTGAAAACTGTTCAAACGAAATGAAAAAAAAAAACGGAAAGCCCCTTCTTACCAATAAGTATAGTTTCGAGTGAGGGGAAACATCAGCCGTTTTCCGGATTCGGTTCTGAATACTCTACCTCTGCTCCTTATGAGAGAGAATTAAAAAATCTCATGATTTTTTTTATTATTATTCAACTTATCAAGTAGATTTTGTAGCTTCTTTGCAATTCAAATATTACAATCGTAATAGCATTGCATTAAACTACTTATCTTTTCCTTCCGAGACCGCAGTAATGCGGGCGGATGACCACTCTCGCAATAACTACAACTTTACACGTTTTTCCATTCATCGGCTCATCACAACAACAGTCAGTGATCGCAGACAAGCACGGACGGAAGGAAAACTTCACAAACAAAATCGGCAACAAGTGCATGGATGACTAATTTCGCGTTAAATACCATTCATTCACATTTTCCCCAGCTGATAATGATAAATGTATGCATGACTTTTTTTTAACGCATTAGCGGGGTAACATACAGTGAACGAGCGGCCATTTATCAGCTAAGCTTCGAAATATTTTTTGTAAGTTTCTGAAATATTTCCTTTGTTGGAGATATAACAACGAAATTAACGCACACATAAAGAAAATGTTTGAGTACGCCCCATCATCAATCATAAATATATTGAGTACAGGGCTAATTTACTATATGTCTTAATTGTGCCCGCAATAAAGTTTCACCAAAAATCCTTGCTGTCCTTAAATATTGTGTAGTCAACCCCCAAAGCGGACTTGTTATTTTTGGTACCATAAATATTTTGTTACTTTTTCTTTCCTTAATCCCAAAGAGTACTTACCCTCATTTTGACTTCATAATCGGTGTAGCGTTTTTTACCCGCCGTCATTGATGTCTGCGGATTAACAACGTCAATTTCCAGGAAATTTGCAGGCACCGCATAGGCATCGTCCAATGTTTGTTTCTTAACATTGAGGCGGCGGGTAGCATCGGTAGTACCATCGGATTCCACCATCATAGTTCCGTAGATTGAAGCCGCTGTTTACCGAAACGACTATTCAGCAAGCGATTACTCTCCGCAAAAGCAGAAAAAAAAAAACAGTCGACAATGACCAGTAACAATCAACTCCTGTGCGTTGTAAAATTTATTGTTAATACTTGTTTTTCCAGAAATTTCAAAGTTATTACAAATTTCTGTTGTTTCGTCGCTTCTTTTTCTCTGTTATACGCCTCCTTTTTCAGTGTTTTTGTATCACTGTTTCCGTTCTTTATATTCTTAAAAATCAATAATTTGTTCTTTGTTTGAGATTACCGTTGCTTAAGACGAAGAAAAGTGAAAAGAAACGTATGCAATTTGTTCTTAAATTTAATTATGTTGTACAATATTTTTTCTGTCGTCCTTTTTTCTTTTGCTTCCCTCTTGTTTAATTAGAAAACGAAATTTCTTTTTTTGTATTTTTCCTTCTTTGCGATTGTGATGACAGAAAGCCAAGCTGGGGATAAATAATATACGGCGACACGTATTTTCGATCAGATATAGACGGCGTGTAATCAAAACATAACTTTCACAGCGTTGTATTCTGATGTGACGTACCGACCAAAATGGCAGCGCAGACGATTGGTCTAATTCCTCATAGTACAAAAAGTTTCCTTGATATTTAGACTGTAAATGCTGATATTTAGACTAAAATTAGACGATTGGTTTAATTCCTCATAGTACAAAAAGTTTCCTTGATATTTAGACTGTAAATGCTGGTATGAGTAAATTAAATTCGAATAGAAAAATTTGGTTTCTGTGTACTGGTGTTTGACTTGATATCATTACATTAACAATTAGACAAAACGCATTAAACGCAACACTGAATTGTAATTGGCTGGCTTGGAAATTTGTTGTTCTGTGTGTGCATTACTCTACTAATGTTTTGAGTTGTTTACTTCAAAAGGAATTTCCATACAAAACGCATACAAACTGCAAATGAAATTACACGGAATTACATTTCCTTTTGCAGTATTGACCTCAAACGAAACACACAAACGGCAAGTTTGACATTTGAGCCTAAAGGCTAGTACTATGTTTTCCACTAAGAAGATTTTGTTAAATGGCAGTGCCAACCTCTTTTTGCTGATTTTCATCACTGAAGTATCATCTACATTATTACGTCGCATTTTGTTCGTTAATATATTTGAAAACTTGAAAATGAAATAGTAATAAAGAAAATTAACATCTCTACAAATATATTATCGTACTAGTAATGTCGTAAAATCATCAGCTGTTCCGATTTCAGTATTGGAAATCAATGAAAGAAAAGCTGGCAATGGCGTTACATTTTTTCACGAGCAAACAATGTCTTGAAGATTTTTTCAAAAGCAAATAGCACCTAGTTTAATACAGACTTTTTTGATGTAAGCATGTTCTAATAATAGGAAATAATAAAACAACAGGGAACGAATTGAACATCGTAATAAAATGACTATCTATGCTTTTCCTTTTGTTTACACTATCTCTTTCTTGGCTCTTCTGCACAAAAATTTTTCTTTGACATTTTTTTCGTGTAGTTAATGACAAGTTTGTCCACAACAATAATGTTTCCCGATTATATGAATAATTTCAGCTAACTAATACTAAAAATTAACCTTTTATTCAAAATACGAGGAAAATACAGTATTTTGACAGAAAAGTTAGATCTGTCAGAATTATCTGGTAAGTCCTTTGATTTAAAACTTGGAAAAGTGGACAGGTTGAAAACATTTCTTGTTCGTGTTGTGTGTTCATCAACTAACTTCGAGTGTAAGGTTCTTACATGTCATATGTCTAAAAATATTTGCACAGCTACCGCCATTTTTACTTCTCTATACACAGTGGCTCTGTACTTCGCTAACAGCTGTTTTGATTTTGTTTTATCTTTCTCTTTCTCTGGAAGGGAAACTATCAACATTTTGTTAAATTTTGTTTTATATTTCACATTTTATGTAAATACACCTGTAAATAAATGACTAAAATGGAATCACCAGAATCAGCAGCCACACCAGAGGTGCCCACAACACCAGACAAATTAAAGGCTGAAGCACAAGACTATCGTTTAATCACAAAAGCCAGTGATGAGTTTGATATGTGAGCCAAAATTCCTCCAGACGGACAATGTATTTCATCCCAACCTGTATTAAATGCGAATATGTATTTTCAGAGGAAATTACGATGCCTGCCTAGAAATATTAGACGAATTGGAAAAACTGAAGGGGCAGGATGCGAAATTGCTGCACAATCAGGCCGTAGCCAAATTCTACAAGGGCAAATGTAAAGATTATATGGTTCTAATGAAGACGTTGCAGGAATTGGACTCGACTGAGGTAATTTTATTACATTTTAGCACATTAGAGTTGAAGGTCTTGAGCTATAGAGCTAATCGATTTTTCCATGACGCTCAAATCTTCAACACGTTTTAATGGTTGTCCTACTTGTTGGCACAGCGATCGACAACGACTAATTGTCTGCTCCACGACGGTCTCAGTGTGCTGGCGTATTGACTTAAGATTGTCCAAGACTTCTTTGCTTAGATTGACAATATTCTCAAGTTTTTGAACTGAAATCGCAATAGAAATGAGGAATGACGGTTATAATAATACTACTAAAATCACAGATTCACTGCTTACCTTCGTTCAATTTATGTTGACGCTGTGCTTCCAAATCGGCCATAACCTTCCCGCAGTAATCGTCCGCGTATTGCTTAAAGCTATCACGGGCCATACGCATACGATCGACTTCAGACACATACACAACTTTGCAATTGGACAGTGGCGGGTGATTACGCGTCTCAACAGCGGTTTTCGCCAATTCTTGGTACAGCTCACTTAAGCGGTGGTCCGATTCTCTTCGACCCGCCGCTGGGGTTCGACGTTGGATTATTTTGTCGACTGAACCTTCAAATGTTACGGATTTTCGTGGTTGTTGGGAATTTTTTGAAGTTCTTGGCATTTTCCGAGATATTCCAGTTATTTTGTTGTAAACGACGATTATAGGAATCTAACTTTAATTCACGGCGTTGCCAAATTCGAAAATAATATGTATAGAAGTTGTCTGTATGAAAAGTCGGTTATTTAAATTCTTCGTTTGGCATGAAAGGTATAACCTATTTTAATGCTGATGTATAAAAATCGATAACATTTTTGAATAAAGTCTAGTACGCAGTTTAAACGAAATTTTATCTGACAGATCTAAATCTCTTTGAGGATAATTTCATTAAATTTCCTGTTTATGGTTTGCAGACATTCACGTAAATTGGGTTAGAGTTATTATTCTTATCTGATAATGTAAAAGCCGACTTTCGGTGTTATCTACACACGAACTTGTGTCCATTGCCGATGTTTTGATTGTACCCAAATATTGCAGCGAAAAAAATTAAAAATATCAAAATTGGTAGTCTAGAAGAGAGAAAGAAAGAGGTATAATTAGTTGTATGTTGAAGTTGGCACATTTTAGGAAATTCTTTAAGTAAGTTTCTTTTTCATTTATAACGAACGTTGATATTAGTGTTGCCAATAAAAAGTTCAAGAAAATGATGTTTTATATATAAAACTAATAAAATATTTTGCAGAATATGACTTTGACTAGCTGACTAACAACCATTCCGTTCATATTTTGAATATACACGCGCATTCTGTTATTGTATCGCTGAAGTTTAGTTATTTATGCTCCACTGATGTCGCAGAATGGTATGGAAAAAATCATAGTCGATGTCAACCTTTAATTAAAGTGTAACATTTGTGGAGAACCTGTGACTCAATAATATGGAAGTTTTTCGAATATATTTTGATGTCAAAATAAAATTATTTCTCCGAGATGTCGAGGTTTCTCCATATTTTGGCTACTGATAATACTAAATTACTAAAAGTGAAGAGCTGATATCGCGAACCGCTGGTACCCATGAACTTATACGATATCACATCACAGATTTTATCTTACTGTATGCATCATTGCGCATTTGCTTCAATAAGCGCATGAGTTCCATTGACATACAATACACGAGTCGCATTTTCCTGCGGAAAAAATATCTCCACTCCTATTCCATATAAGAAAATTTAGAAAACAACGGAATTGTTTAGAATACAATATTATTATATGTCTTGAAATATCGGAGTATACTTTGATGTCATTTGTGAGGCATGTATTTGCACAGAAGCGGTTTCGACTGATTCCATTTTATGTGGATAGATAAGCGTATCTTTCGGAAATATTTTCTACACACAGGCAACTATTCTGCAGAAAAACTGACTTTCTATATTACAGTAACTCTTCGAAATATCTTATTAATATTATATAATATTATTGAGGGACTTTTTTGCACAGCACTTTTCCATGTGAAAAATCTGTTCCGAGGTACGTTTTTTTAAATTGTATAAATTTCGTTATGGATGTTTTCTTCCCTAACATGCTTCTTTATGAAAAGGTTTTTCTAAGAAGATTTCCTTTCCGAAGAACGTCCCTAACTATAAGGTTTTCTTCTTCATAAACCTTTCATATTTCAGTATTGAATCTGAAAAATGTCCCTATGAAACTTTTCTTTAAAAAGTTTCTTTCAGGAAAAGTGAATGAAATGTGGCGGTCACGACTTTTCTGCGATATGAAGGATTTAAGAGATTTTCTGTATTGCAAATGGTTCCGTAGAGATAGCATTATGTGGAAAGTTTAAATTAAGGATCTCAGTACATCGATATAAGAAACATAAGCACATCCTGCCGTAATAATGACGCTGGTTGGTGTTTAATTGCTCTCAGCTACACTTTCTATTTCATGACTTATTTTGACATCAATTTAACATTTTTATATTGTGAGACTTTAAACGTTGAAACAAGCACTGCTGACTAAATAAACCAGTTGCAAAAATAGATTTAATATTTTCAGCAAATAAAAGAAAGATGTTTCTTCAGTAGGGCGATTTATTGCCTCTATTGATAGATTTGGACGATCGGAGAGAAATTTCTACTGCTTCTTAGATAGATCTACTGGGAAAATTTGTGTATTTTTGTGGTACATTTGAAAGAAACTATTAACATGCTCCCTGTTTTGATGTTTATTTTTACATGTATATAGTTTTTTCTGCACGCGCAATTCTACATTGCTAATGTTTCATTAATTTCACAACAATCTTTTTTTTTTTTTAATTCGGTTGACATTTTAGCTATCATTATTCTTTTACGTTTTGATTCAAATGCCAATTTCAACAAAAATTTGTAAAACAGAATTAGCTTGTATTTTATATGTTTGCTATAATTCCCACTACTGCACAGAATTTCATTAAAATATTCATATATTTTGTTCAGTCCAATAATCGTGCCGCCCTCGCCTCTGTTCCAAATGTCGCACCATCGCCACCTTCGCCGGTTCCAGTGTACAATAAAGCTGTCATTCACTTTCATCGCCATATGTTCCAAACAGCATTAGAAACTCTCACACCCGTCGCAGAAAAAATTGAGTCGTACGATGAAAGTTCTGCTGCTTTGGTGGGTACATTAATGTTAAGATTGCTACTGGTAACCAATCAACCGCGGAAGGCACTTTGTTTTCTTGAAATGCTGTTACGGCAACTGGGTATAAACAGTGTCACTCTGGCCTCAGAGGAATGTGGTGCTCAAGACACGGTTCCTAGGCTAGAGGAAAAATTGAGTAAAAGTTTGAAACTGTTATCATTATTAACAAATGTGGTGAACAGGAAGATTGTTGTGGTGCCCGAGGATGGTGTAAGTAACTTCTGATTTATAATTTATATTATATAATTCCTATTTTTTTTTTGTTTAATTCCATGATAGTCGTCGGAATTTGCAGCTCTGAAAGCCCACCAGTATTATATCATGAAAGATTTCCAAATGGCCGCTAAGCAATTGAAAAAGATTAATGTAGATTCATACATGGGAGGGTAAGAATATATTGCCGGACTGCATACATTTCAGAAATTAACACGAACGTATTGTTTCTATCTGCAATTCCAGCACATACAATAATGAGTTAAATACTCTTATTGCCAACAACATGGGTGTAATTCACTTACGTGTACGTCACTACGCTATAGCGGCGAATTTCTTCCAAAATGCCATCAATTTTGATAAGCACATTGCTTCAAATATACGCAATGCTGAATTACATCATATGAGCTCTGCGAAATCTTGTGAAATTCTCTACAATTTGGGTATATCAATGCTGCATTTGAGGCGGCCCAAAGAGGCTTTTCAGTGTTTCCTAGTGCCGTTGAAAACGTATCACAGCAATCCGCGATTATGGTTCAGAATAGCCGAGGCTTGCATAATGGAGTATGAAATGGTGAGTAATTGTTTAGTTGGGTAGATTAATTCGGATATCCATTAAAATATCTTAATATCGCCATGTTTCGTAACGTGTTTTCTTTTAGAAACGAGCAGTAGATGAAAAATACCGGACTAATGGCAACGTCAGATCATTGTTTTCGAATAGAATTGACTACTCGTAAGAGAAATGCTACAGTATTGATGTCAATTAAATTAATCCTATATATTTACTTTACTTTCTACATAGAGAGAGCAGCCAATCGGCCGCTGTGCCTGAACCTACAATGCCTTTTGCAGCCTTAAGTTTGCGTAATGCATTAACTCTTACCCGATTTTACGTCACACAATTATATACACCACCATCTTGTGACGATTTGACGGAGAGTGCCGCGGAACAGCAACAAGACACAAATTGGCAACAAACTAAAGACAATAATTTCTGCAATCCTTCTGCGCCGGTAACAAAGGAGTCATTCGATATCATGCTCTCTTCCATATATGCAGCCTACAGCTACGTTTGTTTGAGATTGGGAGATTATGTGACTGCTTTAGAAATGTCGGAAGAGCTGCTTAAAATGGAAAATCTATCCGATGCTCATAAGTAAGCTATAGCAAAGCCACTTAGTTAACTTATTTCTAACTTTTGAACCTTCCTTCAGAATGCTTGGCCATATGTACGCCGGTGAGGCTCTTATTATGATGGACAAATTGCCGGAAGCTCGTCCTCATTTGGAACCCACATTTGTTTCGAATCTGAACACGTTCGATTTCGAAACGAAAGACTGGCAGGTGAAATCTCTAGACGCTGCACAAAACGTTGTACGTTACAATTTGGCGGTGGCCCTGACATTACAGGGAGATTTAGATATGGCACGAAGTTTGCTCAATACTTGTACACATCCCATAGTGGCACAAAAAGTTTTCAATTTAAAGAAAACACAGGCAGCGATAGTGGCGAAGGGCGTTGCAGCAGCATCGGTACCGCAACGAATTATGTAAATTACCAAATTTTTTGTTAAATATTTTTAAAATAAAGTAATTGTAAATATTTTTACAAAAAAAACTTGAAATAGAATGGTTTTGTGGGATAGGTATAGCAAATAATACAGTTGGATTAATCAGCAGATAACGTATATTTAACGACAACTAGCCAAAAATAAGTCAGCGCTACTTACACTACATAATACCCATAAATCAACAACAAACGTGGCTCGCAAATATTTCTAAGTTTGTGGCCGAAATAAAATGTCATGCTTTTTTATCAATTCCATATTTCTAAGACGATTTTGATCAGTTTTTCGCATTTAGAGTTTTGACTAATGCCTTCGGAAGTTCTAATGGTCCCCCTTTTGAGAACCTCCGGTTTAGAGGATACTAGAAGTGAAAAAGGGGACAAAAATGCTGTCATCGCCTGTACCTGGAATCACTATGACCAAAAAACAATTTTCCTTCTATTGTATAGAAGCACGATAAAAACAGATTTATTAGATTTTAACAATTTTGGAGAATGAAACTGTGGGATAGTTGCATAAAATCTTACTCAGGTATGTGATACAAAACGTTTTCGATTTAAAATCGATGCAAAAACGATGAAAGTTGTGATGCACATCTTTTTATCGATTTCATCTCGGTTTGAGCTGAAATCGATATCGATTTCATTTTCCATTTCGTTCTATGGAAAATATAGATAAGAAAGGTGTGATAGAAAACGAATTATAGTTTTCATTTACGGTTTTAAATCGAGTAGTCTTTGTGTGGCGATTTTGCAAAGTCGCATTTCTTTATTCGGAAGAAAAATAATAAATTGCGAACAATTTAAAACTAAAGTGAAGAAAATTTGAAACGTAGGTATTTATATCAAACATCTGATAAAACGCAGACTTTTTTTGTATATTCAGGGGTCAAAACAAATGGCTCAAGTCCATATCCAGAGTCTGCCAGAAGCCATGAACCACAATCTCCATTTTCATACATGGAACAATAAAAGTCTTTTTGGATGCTTAAATTCCACACAAACGAATCATGACTTGAACCTGGTCGCGTTGCATCCACAGCCAAAATATTCATTTTATAGTCGCAAATCTAAAAAAAATTGAATTAATACAAAATTTACACATATATAACTCATCTAAATTAACTCACAATCATGGTATTTATGCTGTAATATCCTTTTCTATTATAAAACAAATGTTCCTGAGTACCTGGTTTAATTATTGCAATGTGGATACCGTCTATGCACCCAACAACACCTGGAATTCTGTATTTATCAAAGAAATGTTTTTTGGACTTCAACATTTCTTGTGGTTCAGCGAAAAGTTTTATCCAGTATTGGCACAACACCTGCTCCAGGGGAACAACCATGCGTCCAAATATTTTAGAAAATGTGGTGCGGTGCATAGCTATGGCAACATCATTCCCCACAGAGCGTTGAAAGCAGCCTTCAGCGAAAAATCTGAGCGTTGCTGCCAACTGGATTGCTAATGGAATGGACGAGGGTGTAACACTTGTCCCAAGTTTATCCATTATCTAAATAAAGGCTTCTTTATTTAAGCAAAGGCATTCTACAAAACTATAAACAATTATGTATTACTGAAACTTTGGGATAACACATTTGGTTTACTTTTTTCCCGGCAAATCTAATGGGTTGGAAGCATCGCGTAACTTTTTTCTTTTAATATTTTCTTCTTTATTTGATGCATCACTTAAAATTGCGGACACTGTGACAATAAATGCCATGTTATAAAATTATTTTTCAGCTTACACTTGTTAATTTGATTCTTGTTGTGCAAACACTTGTATTTTAAAACGTAAATAAATGCTCTGAGTTGTATTTTGCAAAAGAATATGGTGGAAATGAAACACAACTGGAAAATGAAATCGATACGATTTCTGTCACAGCTAAAATCGATCTGTTCGTTTTGGCACTTCGTTTTCATTTGAAAACGAATCGATTTGCATCACATACCCCACTATCGTAAAATGGTAAAATGGTGATTTCTAAATTCGTACTATTATATCTAATAACGTATTGTATATAAGTACCTAACAATGTTAATTAGGTTGTATTATTTGTGGCCGATGTATTCGGAATGATTTATAAAAAAGGAAAATTAATGTACAAATATGGTACGGAAGAAATTTCAATACGCTTGAATTGTGTAGAGTTCATGTTTTTTGGAGTTAAGTTTAGTTTTGCTATAGATGTTGATATGAACACACGAATTATAAAGAATTGTCATTGTTGAGCGTATTCATTTCTAAACATTTTAAATTGTAATTAGTTTCTGACTTCGAAAAACTGCACATTCCAAGAATTATTAAAATTACCAATAACAATTTAACTTTTCTCACATTCGATATTAGCGTTTTAATCATCACTAAATAATCAAACAAAAATTTGTTTGTTTCTGTTGCTTGGAATTTGGTGCTTTTCTTTCATCATTACAATTTTCAGTGTACTGACGTTACCGTTCCTTCAGTAGCAGCTCAAATAGCCTCATTTTACCCTTTGATCCTGGTGTAATATGACCCCTTAGTAGCTATTCAGACCATGTGCGAACTAAGGCACATTTTATTCTAAGGTGATTTATCACTTCACTAATTCAAAATCTACATTTGTCCAAAATACTTTTGTTTTCGGAGTAGTTAATAAATGTTTATTGGTCCTCCATATCAAAGTCGTGATTTATCAATTTTGTAGTGGCCGTAAAATCCCAGATAATCAATCACTACCGCACAATCTAGCTTAATAGAATACCTCACCGATTCAAATGTTTGATATATGTATATACAAATCATATTCAGATAAGATAATCTTCATGATAAAAATACGAGTACAGCATTATTTGCCAAATCCCCGGAATATATAAATAGTTATCCGCATTTAAGTACAAGACAGTATTAATTTGCTGCTACTACAGTCCAGATGAAATTAACTTGTTTCGTATTCTTATTGATTGTGGCGGTTTCTGCCAAGCCGTTGGATGAGGAGTTCGATCCTTATATTGATATACCCCTTAAGCCGCTTAAATCATCAGTAAGTTCAAGAGTATAGCATCCTATGGTAAAATAGTTGATTAAATATTGACTTCATTAGGCTGATCGTATTCGCGAACATGGTTACCCAGCCGAGTCTCATTTTGTGGAGACCTCTGACGGTTACGTGCTGAACATTTTCCGTATTCCCCATTCACCAAAATTAAACAATGTCAATGTCCGCAAACCCGCGGTCCTTATACAACACGGACTTTTCTCTTGCTCCGACTCTTTCCTATTGAATGGTCCCGATAACGCTTTGGCCTATAATTTTGCTGACAGAGGTTACGATGTATGGCTGGGAAATGCTCGTGGCAACATTTATTCCCGCAACAATACCAAGATTTCCTTGAATCATCCAAATTTCTGGTCATTCAGTTGGCATGAGATTGGCAATATCGATGTCCCCGCCATGATTGATTACATATTGGAGGAGACAGGCGAGACTAAACTCCATTATGTAGGTCATTCCCAAGGCACTACAGTTTTCTTTGTGATGACTACTACTCGTCCGGAATATAATGATAAAATTAAGACTGGACATATGTTGGCACCAGCAATTTTCATGGGTAACGTAACCGATGGTTTGGTGGTGGCATTGGCTCCTTATGTCGAAACTCCCGGAGTAGTACCTAAAATTTTGAGTGATCAGGAATTCATTCCAGAGAACCCATTTATACAAAGAATTTTGGATACTGCTTGCGGCGGTAACCCTAAATTCCCCAAGTACTGCAAAACATTATTCTTGATGTGGGCTGGTAATTATAATCCCAATATGAATTATGTAAGTGGTTACAATTATATCTTTTGTTTTTCCATGTCGTCTCGTAACTTCATGCTTCACCTTGCAGACCCTGTTGCCCCAACTGGCTGAAACTCATCCCGCTGGCATATCCACCAATCAGGCCATCCATTACATTCAAGAGCATGTCAGCAATGAATTCAGACAGTACGATCATGGACCCAAGCGGAATATGAAAATTTATGGTCAAGAGGAACCACCCGCATATCCCCTAGATCGTATTACAGCCGATGTGTACATCTATTATGGAGCGGCTGATGGCTCTGCCACCGTCAATGATGTCCAACGTTTACCCGGACATTTATCGAATTTGAAACATTTCGAGTTGATTGAAGATACCAACTGGGACCATTTGGATTTCATTTTTGCCTTAAAGGTTAAAGAAACTATTAACGATCCCGTTATACAATTCTGTGATGATTATGAAGCTGCAAACATGAGTCAATAAAAGTTAATTAAAGAGAGAGAGAGAGGCTGCCAAAAGTTACAGAAGATATGCGGAAAAAACCGTGTTTCCACAGTGATGGTTATTATCCAAATAATAACACCAGACAACAGAATATTGGATATTAAAAAATATTGCTGTATTTAAGACTCATTTTGAGTAACCAACCATATTTTCGAAATTTAGTCATTTTTGAGAGACATCAATTTTTTTTTTGCAAAAAACTTGTGCAGACTGTAAGTGAGCTTAACAGATAAGGTTTAACAAAATCTTAATAAAATGTTGGACGCATTATATAGCTTTACCATTACTACCCACTTACTAAAAAAAAAAAAACAATTTTGAATTAGGAAAATTTCACAGAGTTTCAGTCTCCGCGACAACTTTCTGAAAGCGAGAAAAAATCTAATCTAATCTAAAAATCTATCTAAAAAATCTATAGAACCATGATAGAGGCGATTTCCAAGAAAGCGAACATTTTACGTCATTATCATTAGCAAGTTCTCTATAAGCAAATTTTTACCCTCAACTTTGTTTTTGACTATAAACGTCGATAAAAACTTTGAATATGGAATTTACAAATTACCTTAAAAAAAAAAAAAAAACTTTTCAGACGTTATTTAGCCCTTCCAAAAGTTTAATGTGTTCCAAAATATTGATGATTTTTCTGACATATCTCTAGAAATGAGGCCAACGCGGGGAACTCTGTCTGATAATTTCTTTTATGTTTCGTTATAATATTGAGGCGGTTTAGAATAAATCTGAAATACAGCTTCGTGTATGATATTCTAAATCTCATTGTGGTATAGCTCAAAAAATACAGAAGACATTACAAACACATAATAGAGAACAGTTTTTATGTTAATGGAAAGATTGTGTTATTCATTGATCGATGTACTTAAATTCTCAATGCTTTTATTATATGTTTCATCACACATCAGCCCCAATAGTGCTATTCTGTGTTAATATACAGGGTGGCGCAATAGAACGTGCATATTGCATCATCTTTTTTTGCGGGGTAGAAAAGACGCGGGCGGGGGGCGCCTACATCGTTGGGTTGGCGGGCTCATGGAGTTTAGTCGCTATGAATCACTTCGACGGAAAGCGTCGCGCATTTTGCGTGCGCGCATTTTACGAGAACTCTCGTTCATATATTGCTACTATGCGACTATATTGTGCTGAATATGGACTATGGCGAATTAGTGAAGCTTCGAGTGCTAATTTAATTAAAATATGGGTAAAGCGTTTTGAAGAGACCGGTTCAACATTTAAACCACAAGCAAATGGTCCCCCAAGAACATCTAGGACCGAAGACAATGTTGAGAGAGTTATGGCGTCAGTACGAGGAAATCCACAAATGTCGACTCGCAAGAGATCGTCTGTCTTACAATTATCGCGACGAAGTTTGCGACGAATTTTAACATTGGATCTTAAACTGCATCCATATAAGCTGCAATTAACACAAGAATTGAAAGAGTCTGACTTCATAGCAAGGCTCGCATTTGCTAATGAAATGCTTAATCGATTTTCCAATTTTGACAATATCCTTTTCTCTGACGAGGCTCATTACCTTATGAATGGGTTCGTAAACCGTCAAAATTGTCGTTACTGGAACAGTGAAAGTCCCAAAGTCAAACACCAGAAACCATTGCATAGTCCTAAAGTGACAGTATGGGCAGCAATCTCTGGCAGAGGAATAATTGGTCCTTTTTTCTTCGAAATTGCGCGGGGCCAAAACGTCACGGTTAATACGGAACGCTATGTTGAGATGTTGGACGGATTTTTGACTCCAGAAATTGAAAGTTCAAGAATAGTGAATTCCAGAACATGGTTCCAACAAGATGGAGCTACCTGTTCCCTGGTAGACTGATTTCGAAAAGAGGTGATATCCCCTGGCCCCCACGTAGTCCAGACTTGACACGTCTTGACTTTTTTTTTGTGGGGATACCTCAAACACAAAGTCTACAGTAATAATCCAAGAAACATCGTTTAGCTCAAGGAGAATATCCGTGGTGAAATGGCAGACATTACACCAGTATTACTGAAGAAAGTTTTCAATAATTTTCGTTTGCGGTTAGAGGAGTGTCGTAGAGAGGGTCACCATTTAGATGATGTTATTTTTAAAAAATAAACTCCATTTATTACTCTACAATGCCTTAGATTTATTTTAACCATACCTTTTGTATTTATTTTTTAATCTATTTTTTAAATATGCACGTTCTATTGCGCCACCATGTAGTATAGGGTATAGAAATGGACAGATCTAAAGCAAAATAACTGCTTTTAATCGCACATAGAGTTAAATAGCAGTTAATTCATACAAATGGGTTTATTAGCCATTTGTTAAAAAACAATGAAGACACATGTAAGAATACTGACCATTTCCATCCTAACATTGCTAACATTTTTCTCCCAAGCACTTTCTGTGGATAAAGAGACGAAAATAATATCGTTTAAGGATATGGTGAATTTTAAAAATTTATTGAAAAAGAGGATTTAGGAAAGCAATAATTTTTTGACTTCTGTTTTGAAGGGCAATCGCCTTAGGGATCATGGATATCCTGTGTAATTATATTCTCATCATGTTACGAATTCCCTAATCAAACAAGTTACATAATCAAGATGTAAAGAAACCTCTAATTTTGCTGCAACATGGCATGGCGTCTTTCTTCGACGCTTTTATTCTAAACGGACTTAATGACGGTTTGGCATTTTTATTCACAGATGCTGGTCACAATGGTCGCGTACAATCAATCCCAGTACATACAATCCCAATACGATGGCGGTTCCAAAATTAGCTGACCTAACAAAGAAGACAAAAAAGTGTTTAGAAACATTTCTTATATTTTTCAACATAATCTCCTTTTAACTCGATACTCTCTTTCCAGCGATATTCAAAGCTTCTATACCCTGTTTATAATAAGAACTGTCAAACTGCTTAAAATAGCCATCAATCGCTAACTCTTTTAATTCTTCATTGTTGACAAATCTTTTACCAAATAGAAAATAGCAATAGGCGATTCATTAGCCGTACCCATCGCAATAGTGGATGTGTGAAATGACGAAAACGCTGCAATAAATTAGCATTATATTCACCGTTGATGGTTTAAAATAATCCCATGCACATCCCAAAAAACAGACGTCATGGACTTGTCTGCAGATGGAACCGCCTTTGCCTTCTTTGGACACGATTCTCCCATTCCAGTCCATTACCTTGACTGTTCCTTTGTCTAAGGTAAGAAGTGGTGGACCCTTGTCTTAGCCGTGGTTATAAATCGACGGAGAAATTTGAGTTTATTGTGGTGCAACGTCGTTATTGTGCCGTCGTTATTTACGGCACTGTTTGCTCTATTAAAAGCAAGCATGGCACTCATCTTGCGCATAGCCTTCTTATTTTCATATCTTCAGTCAATATACGATGTATAACACTTTTTAAAATTCATATCATGATAGCTGATATCATCCAATACAATTTTGTGGATTTTCTTAACCATGTCTGGCGTGGACACCTCAATTGGTCGGCCACTACGGTGTTCATCTTGTTAGCTCGTACGTTTAAACTCTGCTCCCCAATATTTTACAGTCGTAAACGAAGGAGCAGACTCTCCCAGAGCAGACTACCTCTACCTCGACTTTAATAGTGGTTGGGCTGAGATCTTGCAAATTAAAATATTGAATTACATAACGGTGACCAATTTGTTCCATATTTACAAATTCACTGAGATCGTTTACTTGTGATATCTCAAAAAAAAAAAAAAAAAAAAAATAAAAAAATACTAAACAACGTGGACCCTTGAAAGCCAAAACATATCGCACCCTAAATACAAAAGGGGCACAACTAAAAAATGGTCAAAATCTACTTTTTCCCGTAAACTGATTCACATTACACATCTCTAACTACTATAAAAATTTCCGTCTCATCACTATCTTCTTTAACTGGAAAAATGCCGTTATGTCTATTTTTATGTCAAGTGTGTTGCTTCTGCACGATCACGGTTTTTTGCCTCTACTGAATAATAGAGAATTTTGAGTTGTGCCCCTTTTGTATTTAGAGTGCGGTAAGTTTCTTAAGGTTGCCACTTTTCAATAAAATAATTGTTTTCAAACTACGTCATATCGGCCAGTTTTGAGACCAACCGCGTAACACCTGCGTCTCTACCAAAGGCTCCAATTTTTGGCATTTCTGTTGGCACGAAGTTAGTGTCCACGATAACCCGTCAACGATTGACTGTATGTTGTTGGCAACGTGGGCACGGTGTTCTTGTTTTAATGTCCGAATACAACGAAAAATTTAGTCGGCCCATATGTTGACCCCTGCGGCGTTTATGGATGTCATGTCAACTGTACGGTCCAAAAATTGTCAGAAATTGCTGAACAGTCCGAATAAGTTGACCCGCTTGATCGAAACAACGAAAGTTATGCATTCGTAGTTCTTTAACGAAATCTACATTGCGGTCTGCAAGCGTTACCTAATAGCACAATTCATGTGCAGCAATTTAATTTATGTCCTTTACGGCAATAGTGGCGTTGGAACTATAAATAGAACAGTTATAGTCCGATGTGACAGAAACCCATCCTGCCGAAATCTCTTCCACTCAGATATTGCACTATTTTGAAGAATATGAATAATAAAATTACGAATATTTTAATGGTGTATATTGAGCCAACGATATGAAATATTTGATAGTTAACTTCCGTCCAGTTTAAAATCGAAGTATTTGACATTCGCTTTAGTGTGTCTTACAAACATTTCAAAAAAAATTGCAATCAACGGTTGTTCAAGCAGTGGTTTATTGGTAGGTGTATAGAAACCTATATGAATTCACATTATGCGGCAGCGCCATCTGGGAAATAAATTTCACGTTGATGTGTTCTCTTCCTACTGTTCCCCTTAGTCTTTTCGTATTTCACAACGTACTGTGCAAAAGGAAAAAAAAACAAATAAACATGGATGTAAACATTGGATCTCCTGGCCCAAATGCCACAAACGATGGAAACGACCGTCCTTCATGTCTGTTTGGTGAAATGTGTTACAGGTATTATATGCAGATACCGACAACTTTGCGGTTTACTACAAATATAACGTTGAATTAGGACAAATCCCAGTCATCGCGCAGAAGAGGCTCATCCTGGTGACAGTGACTATTCTGTACGGCGAATGCCATCACCCCAAACAAATGCTCCAAAGTGCCAATATGGTAGGAATTGTTACAGGTTAAATCCGGAACATTTTGTAAACTACAATCACCCCCGCAATAGTAAGTCAAACAGTTGTAATCAGTATTAAGTTTTTCTCTCAACATAAACTTTGTGGATTTCAGCAAATCCCCAAGAAAATCTAAGAAAGCGTCGCCTAAGGAACGGTGCAATTAATGACGACAGTGACAGCGATATGGGAGGATATGGTTCAAACGAAGATCCGTTCGCTGTGGATGCTGATGACTCGGATTATGTGCCAAGTGAAGGCGATGATTAGTGACATCATCATAATATCTTACGGAGTACTACATAGGATGAAGTTATTTTTAGGGCCTGTATATGGAATTTTTATCAAATGTTTAAGCCTGCAGGTATTAGTGAGTGTAATAGTCTATATAAAAATATATTTATATATTTATTGAGATGTATTAATTCAATGTTTGCAAAATTGGAAATTGATTCTTATTGTTGTTCGTTTTATATGAGAACAAAATGAAATACTGTTGACTTGTCCAGCGGTGCATCTGTCGGGAGTAGCATTTTTTAAAATATGATTATATGCGAATGTGCCAGTGTCAACTCAGCGGTTTAAAAAGTCTAATAATTTTCATTTTCCTAATTCTAATGACAGCGATACATTAAATGCCAGACATTATACACGCAATTTTGTTCTGAAAGAATATTATTGTTTTGTTCGTTATTAAACTTGTTAACATGAAATAATGAAAAAATAAAACTTTTAAAAAGTGATTTTTCGCTATAAAATTATTTTTAAGATTAAATTTCTCCTGCAATAACAGTTTGGACTTATATTTTTCTTGGGATGGACGGGATTTTTTAATTTTTTTAAAGCTTACTATAATGAAACTTTTTTGTTAAAATAAGTAGTTAATCTACGCAAACCTTTCAAAGACATACCACTTTTTTATTGCCTTAAAGTTTTTACTCTAAATACCGTGATTTGTAGTTCAGAACGTAGTACATATGATCGTGGGTTCGAGCAACTTTCATACATTTTCCTTATTGATTGCTGAAGAATACTTCGAATAGTATGAGTAATTAATAAGTTTGAGTTTGCATGAAATAAACATTGGGAGAAATATAATTCTGGACCCACAATCTTTAATGGATAATCATGATATGAGCTGCTATTGATGAAGTCAAGCACATCAAAATGTAGCGATTGCGCCGACCGGCAATTGTGCGGATGGATCAAAAATGCTAGAGGTATTCAGCAATAAACTCAGTGGGCGACGTTGAAGAGATCGACCAAAAAACGAATTAGAAGATAACAACAAAAGATCGATACATTTGAAATTGTTTTGTATGTGCTGCTCACAGTAAATCATAAAGCACTAGTAAAATGCAAGCCAAAGTAGAGCTAGTCAACTAGTATTATGTATGTATTTATTTATTTATTTCTGGTTTGTAATTTACAGCCTTCCGGCCAATTATAAGTAAATTACAATATCCCACAATTCATCTATTAGATTGAATCTGCTCAATATAATAAGTTAAAATAACTCGTAATAGAAACTAAATAAAAAATTTATAAAAATGTAATATATAATTATGATCATAAAAACAAAAAAAAAAGTGAAAAAAAGTTAGAAGTTAATCGGTATATAATCTGGAAATATAAAATAATCGGTATGTTATAAAGGCTGCTCACAGTTTAATTGAAAACAAAATTTTACAGTAAAGTCTGAAAGTGTTGTAGAATGTGCCTTTTGTAAGAATCAGGATATAATTTAGAACTTTTTAAATGGCTTGGTAGTAAATTGTAAATTCAAGCTACTCCTACTACGAAAGCACGAACTATGAGTGTGGTTATTTTAGGAATAAGAAGCTCCTTATTACGAGTGGAATGTGAAAAATTAAATGAATTAAAAAGAAGAAGAAAGTATTAAGTAAGTTAAATTCACCAGTTATGCCAAATGTAATGCACTATTTTACTACATTACTTGGAATGTTTATTTCCTGTGCTTATTGATTAATGATGGCTGTTGTGTTTTTGCAAAATGTTTCCCAATTACGGAACTTTCAAAGTTTGTCATTCAGGTCGTAGAATATAAATGCTTGTTCCTAACTTTGCCATCTTCCAGTGCGATTTTTTTTAATGCGAAATTACCTGGTGTTTAATATGCCTTGCCAAATGGATCCGGAATTTTAAATTTATCATATGCAATCTACAGTAGTATACTTATTTGCCATATAATAAAGGCAGACAAAAATCAGAGATTTTCGTTAATTGCATCAGAAATTGGCCCGAAACAATAACTTAACGTTTGGTAAACATTTCGTATGGCTTTAACAAAAAATAAAACAATTTAAAACCAACATTATTGTATTTCTTTTTAAGAAACAAATGTCCAATAAAAGCGTTTTTTTTTTAATGATATACTTTAATAATTTTTTTATGATATGTAGAATTGTGTCGACAGGTTTGATTTTTAATACGTTTTACATGACTAAACAAGCAAATGTTTTTATGAGAATTAGCTGCCAGGAAATTAGACATTTCGAAAAATATGCGTGTTTTTAGTTGCTTTGGCAGTTCGAAATTTAAGGTAATTAACGAAATTATAAATGTGTTTGGTTAGACCACATTTAAAAATGGTCTAATGCTCTAAATAACTAGTTAAAAACTACCACAAAAATTTCTTAAGCATCTTTTCGGAATGAATAATGTGTTTTATCAAAAAAGAGTACAGATTTTAATTGAACGTTTACTTGTATCACTTCTTTAACAAATGTAGAATTAAATTTTTAGTTTCTAAAGTACTAACACGAGTATAAATAACATTCCTGATAAATTGGAAGTATATACGACAACAGCAAAAAATATTCAGTTCTCCAAATTTAGTGTTTTCCTCCAGGCAGGCTTTATAAAATATTTCATGTCTTTTTTTAAAAAAACGCATCCTCCGTATATTTACCCAAGACTCAGTGTGCACTTCGCTGTTTTCATTTTATTTATTGAACAGTCTTGTAATTTAAAGTCTTTTGGCCAATATTAAGCAAATTAAAAAATGCATAAAATAAATACTAGTGGAATTAAAAAAGACAAAAACAAAATATAACTTAGAATATAACATCAAATTAGCTAGTAGCTATTAGCTAAGCTAACTAAGCGAAGACGTAGTACTCAACTCAACTCAACTCAATTTAATATACTCGTTTTTGAAAAAAAAAACAATATACGGAAATTCGAAAATTAGTTGGGTGCTCAAACAAAATGATTATCAACGCACTGAAATTTGCCCAGAAACCAGAAAAACGTGGACGAAAGCGAATCTTGTCGCCTTTAATAGTTAAAGCTTTGGTCGGAGAGGCAAAGAAGGACCCACTCAAGCCAGCTACAGAGCTTAAGAAGGAACTTACTGTAGCTGAAAGTGTCGAGACCATTCGCCGGCGACTGCGAGACAACAAGTTAAATGCATGTAGTCCTCGAAAAGTGCCAGTCCTATCTCGTAAGCGCGTTGCTAAAAAGTTGAAATTTGCAACATCTCATTGGAACTGGGCAGCCGAAGTGTGGAGAAATGTGCTTAGGACAGATGAGTCCGAAATTGTTTTATTTGGTGGCAAGGGGTTATAGGGGTGGCGTTATACAACCCGAATACAACCCAAATTATACCATAAAAACTATATAACACGGTGGATCTAGCATATTACTATGGGCATGCTTCTCTTATTATAGTGTAGGACCCATACATTGGATAAGAAGCATAATGAATAAAACCATTTATGTTAATATCCTTCAAGAAGTTATGCTGCCCTATGCTTCAGACGAAATGCCGCTGGTGTGGGTCTTCCATCAAGATAATAACCCTAAACACACCAGCAAACTTGCAACAAAGTGGTTTAAAGACAATAATATCAATGTGATGGAGTGACTCGCCCACAGCCCAGACCTCAACCCCATTGAGAATTTATGAGCAGATATTAAAAAAGGATTTGCTCAAATTCAACCAACGAGCAATGAAGTGCTTTGGAACGCGGTAAAGCAAATATGGAACGAAATTCCGGTGGAACATTGCCAAAATCTGGTTAATTCAATGCCAAAACGTTGCGCAGAGGTTGTTGCAAATAAAGGAAATGCCACGAAGTATTGATTATAATAAATAAATAATATTCAGAAGTAGTGAATTCATAATATATTGTTTTTTTTTTTTTATTAATTTGTGCTTAGTTAAGTGTATACTATTACCAAAAATTGAACTGAAGTGCTATTTTTTTTTGAGTGATTGTTTTTTAAGTTCTTTTGAAAAAAAATTAAAATTTTGTATGAAAATAAAAAGAAAATTTAATGTTTTTTATTCAATACAGTTTTACAGTTTCCTAAGTGTCTAGTGGTACGTTTTGAACTTAATCAGTAAACACTATTGCAAGATAATAGTCTACATATATTTTTTTAGCCTTGGTGCCTTTTTTTTTGACTGCAGCTGTAATGTAAAAATGTTTATAAAAAAAATTGATGACATAAAATCATATCTTTAATATCAATCAATAAATAAACCAATAATTAACAAATGTCACTCGTAAATGCAAGTAAAAAAATATTCACCTATGTCAACTGCATACGACAGATAAGTCTATTACGAAATATTGCATGTGGTACATTTAAATTTCTAAGCTCATTTTGGCAATGCGCTATAGCTACGAGCTATTCTTACATTAAAAGATCGTGCTGAAAGATGGCAAAGTTTGGGGATAAACAATTGTCTTCTACGAACGGAATGACAACATTTAAAAGTTTCATATTTCAAATGCGGACATTGATTAGAAGATATTTTGTAAAAACATAACAACAATCGAACATCGATAAATGCAGAACATTTATGAACATCTCAGAAATTTAATCACAAAAGGTGTTATAGAAAGGGTGTCCCAACAAGAACGCAAGATTTAAATTTGGCGCCATTCG
>JAHXMU010000070.1:851094-877203 GCA_019455685.1 Philornis downsi
AAAGGGTGTCCCAACAAGAACGCAAGATTTAAATTTGGCGCCATTCGAAGTGTCATTCTTTGACATTTTAACAATTGTTATTGTTTGCTAGTAGAAGGTACGAGGTTAGTAAAAATGGAGCGCTACAAGAATGAACAACGCATTCTCATTGTGAAATTGTTTTACCATAATGGTGAAAGTTTTTCGGCTACAGTTCGTAAATTGCGATCAATTTGGGGTCACAATAATGCTCCAAAAGAGTCAACTGTAAAGAGATTCATGGATAAATTAGCCAAAGCTGGGAAAATCCTCGAGTGATTCACGAGAAGCAAATGCATCCTCAACGTGTCACTGTGTGGTGTGGATTTTGGGCTGGAGGAATCATTGGAACTTTGTTTTTATGAAAATGAGGCATGTCAAGCGCAAACAGTCAATGGTGTTCGGTATCGTGAAATGATAACCAGTTATTTCGTGCCTAGCATTGAAGAAATTAATGTGAAGGGCATATGGTTTCAACAAGACGGCGCCACATGTCATACAGACAGAGAAACAAATCAATTGCTGCATCAGTCATTTGCAGGTCGTGTTATTTCGCGTTTTGGAGACCAGAATTGGCCGCCTAAATCTTGCGATTTAACACCATTAGACTTTTTTTTCTTTGGGGGGTTTTTGAAGTCGATGTTCTACGCGAATAAGCCGATGACGACTCAAGTCTTAAAAGGGGAAATTGGATACTGGATTAATGAAATGCCGCAGCATTTATGCAAAACGGTCATTGACAATTTCATTAAAAGATCACGTGTGTGCTAGCAAAGCCGCGGCGGCCATCTGCCCGATGTGTTGTTCCATACATAACCTCATTCTGTCTACTTTACAGTATAATAAAGTTTCACGATTTTTCTTTTTTTAAATATCTGCGTTTTATTTAAAATTTAAATCTTGCGTTCTTGTTGGGACACCCTATATGTACACATTTCTTGAGGGAAAAGATGCAGCGAATAGCTCTATTCAAAGATAATTGAAGGAGTTTCGTATATTTTTGACCAGCAGCAGAGTATACCTCTAAGCAATGCAAAATATTTGGCATAACTAGAGCATGAACCAGTTACTTTTTCACATACAGCGGGAGCGACAAATTAGTGGCGTATAATTGCCTTAATGCATAGTTAACACTTAAAACTATGTGATTAATGTGCTCCTCAAAGTGCAGCTTGTCATCTAATAAGACTCCAAAACATTTCATGTCATGCATAAAACCATTATAAACTACTCGCAAACCCACTTCAGTTCGATTCGAATAAAGCATAGCTTTTTCTTACCTTCTGCTTACCGCTTTTTCAAAATTTCTTTGTATCTTTTCTCGTATGTCATTTGGAACACTTTCAAAGTGCATTTTGGACTTGGTCCACTGTATTATTGTATTACACGTACTAACACAATTAATGCATTTTGCAAGTCATTTTTATCTTTCCGAACTTTCAGCTAAACAACTTTTATAGGGTGAGCGGTGTATTAAATTTATCATTTCATTCGTAAAACTCAGAAACGTTCATCTGAGTTGCCAAAAATTATATACATTATGGATGGTCATAAAAACTAATGTCGTCCTATATCGTTCACATTTTCCTCGAAAATATTTCATAATTGTAGGCAGGTTAAGTTTGAAATTGGATAAGACTGGCGCAGTGGGGAAAAATTTGTTATTACCAGAATTGAACTCATCTGTAAAAAAACTAATATTTTTTTAATCATATTCTCTTTTAACAAACAGCCTCAATTGTAGGAGTGATTGCTAATAATGCGAAAAGGTAGAAATTTTCTATATATATTAATTATGAGAAAAGTTTATTTTTGAGCTTGCCTATCTATAAGCCGATAGATATGAGACGAATTTGCAGTATATGAAATGGAGCAATATGGCGATTATTTGGCACAAAATCATATCGTACATATTCACGCAACCAAAAGAGTATAACGTCAAAAGAAAATCATTATAGTGTCGAGGCGGAATGTTTACCATATGCCTAAGCTTAGCTCATGATGTTTAATTTATGGCTGACGCATTTTATTACTATTTCCGCAAACAGCGGAAACTTAGTTGCGCACTTAATCTATATATATAAAAATCAATTGCTGTGCGTTAGTCTCGCTAAAGCTCGAGAACGGTTGGACCGATTTGGCTCATTTTGGTCTTAAATTATTGGTAGAGTATTCCGGAAGGTTTAAAAGGTTTTATTTGAAGTGATAAATGGCGTTGGAGATGAGATTTTTGCAATTAATTTTTTTTACCACATTAACATTGAATCAAATAATGGTAGGTGACAAACATCATTTTGAAGGCAAAACAACGTTTGCCGGGTCAGCTAGTATATTAATATTTTTGGATTGGTCGCCAGCAAGTGTGCTCGAATTTCAGCAATTTAATCTTTCAATCTTTCTTTTCTTAAGCGGGGGACGCAGTATTAAATAAACATTTGTGAATTTTAGCAAATAGGCTTAAATTTGTCAGATTTGTATGAAATGTGAATTCTGCCTTATCGTCATGCAATCAATAGCACTTCACGAATAACAACAAGTCACAACAACGAAATTTTGATATCATTTGATGGATTTATTGAAGTTCTTGCCACTTTGTTGACCTCGTAGAAAAATATGTCATTATCTGATGGACAACGGTGATTAACTTTTTTTAGACGCAACGGTTACCCGAATTATGTATAGTCATAGAAAAGGAGAGCTTCACTCATTATTTTTACGTCGCCGAGCCAAAGCTTGTTTACATTATTCAGTCCGCTAACGAGCGTGATAAATATTTCTGTTAAAATAAGAGTACGTACGAGTATATTAATCATAAAAACCCTTTTTGTAAATTATTTTTACATCGGCTGAATGTATTTACTCGTTGTTAGTACGGCCACGCACTATGTTCTTTTGCAGAGGAAAAATAATTATTCGTCCATGCGTTGCCAACTTTTCGTGTGTGTGTTGCTTTCTGAAAACGGGAAAACAAATATTTTTACTTCGCAATATGTTTGATAATATATTTGAAAAATCGTAAAATGCTATCTTTTCTTATTACTACTTAATTTCATAAGTTTATAATTGTATTATTGTACGTAAAAAGTAAGTTGTTCCGATTTCAGTGTTGGAAACTAACAAAAAACAACATTAGCGTTCCTACTGAAGAAAATTTTCCACCCTATAAACATGAAACTCAATATAAAAACTTGAAATTTGAAGCTAAATTTTTCCATCAGACAATAATATGTTTTTCCGCAGGGAAAATTGTTCTAAATGACAACGACAACATTTGCTTGCATTGGTTTTCAACACTGATGTCGGAAGAACAAAAGTAAGTTGTTGCGATTTCATTGTTGGAAACTAACAGAAAAACACATTGGCGTTCCTATTGAAGAACATTTTCCAGCCTATAAACGTGAAACTCCATATAAAAACTTGAAATTTGAAGCTAAATTTTTCCATCAGACAATAAATAATATGTTTTTCCGCAAGGAAAATTGTTCTTAAATGATAATGCCCACCTTTTTTTCATTGGTTTTCAACACTGATGTCGGAAGAACAAATGTTTCATTTCGTAATATTCTGAAAAAATAATTTTTTTTTTTACAATATCATTGAGTGCGAAAATGAAACAAATAAAACAAACAATAAAAATAAAATAAAATCAGTTGACTTGAAAGTGGGGACAGAAACTCTGACTTTTTACCTATATTTTCATGAAATTGTATTCAAATATTGATAAGGTTTTAATATTAATACACTCTGAGTCCCCAAAATTTGTAATAACAATAGCAGATTCTTTTGAAAATTATTTTCGGTTCCTCCGCGTTGTCTTCATTTAGTTATGCATTTGAAAATTTTCAAAAATTTCACTAAAAGGGATTTTCTGGGAATATAGAAGTGAAAATTATTTCTAATGTACTTCTACAACATTTGAAACCCTTAATCAAATTTTCATTAATCCTTTGGTAACGAAACCAGCAACGTGATTTGCCGTAAACTAAAATATTTTTTTTAATACTTTTATTATGCAAAAAAAAAAATTGTTATTCCTTAAATTAAATAATTGGAATCTGAACCGTTCTATTACACAAAGTTTTAAGTAATTGGGGTTGACCTTTGAAAAAACGATTTTTGAGTATTTACACATAGTGAATTCAAATACAGGGCGCCCGTCGGGAAGGTATACAACTTTGTTCGTTTATAAATCTTGATTAAATGAAAGAGAATGGATCATATATTGATAAATGTTTTATTTAATGTCGGCAATTATGTATGGAATACAATATCAGATAAATGTCCGCCTCTGTTAACCTCACAAATGCGAGCCCTTTTGAGCACATTTTTCATTACATTCTCATACACATTTTTCATTACATTCTCTCTCCTGAGCACACCGTCAATTTGAAGTTGATGGATTGTTTTAAACACTTTCTTGAGCAGCAGTAATGTTTTCAGCCAATCTTTCAGTACGTTGTGGTCCATGCTTAGCCCTGTCAGCTACAGACCCTCTTTCTTCGAAATCATTCTCTACACGATAAATAGTGCGTCTTGTTGGCACGTTGTTTCTCCCAAAAATTTCACGTAACTTTCTCATTATCACAGTAATCTATGATTGATTTTGATAAAATGTTTTAACGATTAAAACACGTTGGTTAATCGAATATTTTTCCATAATAAATTTGCCACGTCTCTACTTCACGACTGCCAAATATGAACTGTCAAGACTAATGTTTACCAAAATGGCAACAAAACAAAGTAGTATACCTTCCCCACGGACACCCTGTATTTTTATCCACATTTTGCACTTCTATCTATCTGTTCGTCTGTTTTATATGAAATTCTGTGTTCATACGTTTGCTGTGAAATTTGGTCATCCATTCCAAATATGTATGTCAGTAACAATATTTGGAATGCATTCCAAGATATGAGAGAAGCTACTTAATCTGCGAGAAAATGAATTAAAAATATACAAATATGATAAGCAACTTAATTGCTTTCCAAAATACTCTTAACGAAGATTATTTCTTATGAATACTATGCCCTTTAGGCGTCAAAAAAGCGTACTATCTTTTAGTCTTTAAATAATACTGAAATGCTTTTAGATGCTGAAAATTTACCGCTTCCAGAGAACTTAATCGATTACTTTCGTTCAGAGGCATCTGCACAGCAACAGCTGCAGTATTTCATATAATTCATTAAATTACGAAATATTTATACCTCTACAGGATATCTTGACATTGACATACTACGTATCTCCATATCTAGGCTCACGTCGAGATAGTGAAATGTTGGGGGTCTTCTTTCGAGTTGATAAGCAATTTCTATTGATAGTAAATTAATATAAAATAGAGCAATTCATTGTCAAGTTAGTTTAGTCAGAAGTCAAATTTGCCCAATCGTTGCGACAGATAAGTTAAGGCTAAAAATGAAATTATTGTTAATACTAAGTGCGGTCCTCTGTGCCGGCGAAGCTTTGGCCAATCCTATGCAAAGGAAGTTTGTTTCCACTGTAAGTAAAAAGAAGGAAGAAAACTATTGGGCTGACTATTCAATGGGACATTTGTGCGTTAGAAAATTGGTTTTTACATGAGATGTAATTCTTGTTATTTTAATTTCAAAAGAAGAATTTTGTGAGTTGAAAGTGTGATATTCGCTGTAAAATTTCAAAGATAATTTGGTAATTTTTGGACATTTTGTTTGTGGAACTAATTGTTCAACATTTGAAACAATAAGTGGCCAAAAATATTTAGTTAGCTATCAATTATTTTTATTTTCGGTTCGATGTTCAGTTCGGTGTCACAGGCGATATGGTTTTGTACTAGTGCTTCCTTTTTGATGTTTGAAGGCATCACGAGTTTTTGTTGTCCGCTGCTTTTGAAGGCTTGGCTATCCCAGGGGGGCGTTGGCAATCGCATTGTAATATGCCAAGTGTGTCGCACACCGTGGGTAAGGCCTTCACGGCAAGACTCACGTAAAACCCTCTTTCACTTCTGCTTCCTTTTTGATGCCAAGAAATGGTTGACAATTGCGGTAGTACCAAAATTGTTAGCCCCTTTTTCTAGATAGCCCAAGTCTTACTTGGCTATTCTAGGGGGGCGTTGGCAATCGCATAGTAATATGCCCCGTGTGTCGCACACCGTAGGTGAGGCCTTCACAGCGAGACTCACGTAAAACCCTCGTGGACTTCTGCTACCTTTTTGAATAAAAATCAAAGAAATTTGTGTTCGTGAAAGAAAGGTTACATGATTGAATTTGAATTTGCTACTGCTTTCTTGTTTAAAAGGCGAAGTGTTAACTTTGCTGGTTACAATTTTTTACAACCAGGTTTTGATCAAAATATTACAGTTTCTTCGACAGAACAATAATTGAATAAAATAAATAAAATACTTAAATTTAAGATCGAAATCACTCTTCCTTCATGCAAGGCACACAGACCTATATCGACTGAAAATTTGGCCTAAACTTAGGCATTGTATGGTTGTGTAGGGATTTTCTGATGTATTTAATTGTGTAGTGCAGTGTGTGGTGAATTTGTATGCAAACTCTTTAATATCTGGTATAATTTGACAATTTTTAAAAGTCACATTAAATTCATTTCAATACAATGCAATGAAGTTTCCTTTAAAAAAAACTGATCATGAAATTTGAAATTAAATTTTGTCTTAAACGGCATTGTCGACTATTTTCTACCGGTTTCCAACACTGAAATCGGAATAACTTCTGTTTTTGCGTCGTAATATCGACAACACACTTGTAAACTTGTAAAATGAAATTGTAATGCACAAAGACAGAATATCACAATTTCACAAACATATTTTCGAACATATTATGACGTAGAAACATAAGCTGACTTGATTTCAGTGTTGAAAACCGTTCCAGATGAAAAAAATAACTGGTAATGCCAGTTTTACAAGGAAAAGAAGTCTCATGAAATCTTTTCCTCCTGAAAAGAACATAGTACATAGTTTAACCCAAATCCATATTCATATTTATGCCTGTAATACTGCAATTACTTTAGACTAACCGTGTCAAAGGTTATGGCTACCCCGTGGAGGAGCACTCCGTCCAAACCAGTGATGGTTATATTCTACAAATGTTCCGCATTCCCTATTCACCCCGTTTGGGCAATAAGGATAAAAAGGATAAACCTATAGTCTTCCTAATGCACGGCCTGCTGAGTTCCTCCGATTGCTGGATTCTCAATGGCCCCGAAGACGCTCTCGCTTTTCTATTGGTTGATGCTGGCTACGATGTGTGGATGGGTAATGCTCGCGGTAATGTTTATTCCAAGAAACACGCCAGCAAAACGCCCTTGTTGCCTCCCTTCTGGGATTTCGAGTGGCATGAAATTGGCCTGTACGATTTACCGGCCATGATTGAATACGCGCTCTACACTACCGGTCAAGATGCTCTTCACTATGTTGGCCACTCCCAGGGTACCACGACATATATGACACTGCTTTCGACCATACCGCGTTATAACCAGAAGATTAAAACTTCGCATCTATTGTCTCCCGTTGGTTATATGGATCACATGCAGTCTCCTTTGGCCACCATTGCTGGACCTTTGCTGGGCACTCCCTTGTTGCTGACAGATCTTCTTGGCTCTTCAGAATTCATGCCCAGCAATGCTTTCGTCAACATGCTAGGACCGGCACTTTGTCGGGAGAAATCGCTCTTTTTGCCCCTCTGCAACAACGTTCTGTTCCTAATATGCGGCTGGGATTCGGAATATTTGAACGAGGTTAGTCGGCACGCTCTTACCTTTATGCAATCTAACGAATAGCCTACATTTTTTCCAGACTCTAGTGCATGACATTATGGAAACCCATCCAGCTGGCGCATCCACCAATCAAGTGATTCATTACTTACAGGAATATAAGTCGGGATATTTTAGACAATATGATCATGGCTCAATGTTGAACAAAAAGAAGTACAGCTCAAAAAATCCACCCGAGTATACCCTGGAAAACATCAATCCTCTGGGACCCATCAATTTGTACTATACCGACAATGATTTGATGGCCGCGGTCAAGGATGTGCACCGCTTGGTGCCAAGATTCGGTGGCACTGTTAACAAGTATCGGGTGAAAATCACAAAGTATAATCATATGGATGTCATTTGGGCCACAAATGTGAGAGAGATCATTAACGATTGTGTGGTGGATCAAATGAATGAATACGAAGGTCTGAGCTTTACTGGTAAGAAATGTAACAATTTTAGAAAGTTTTAAAAGAGATTGTTATTATATGTATGTGAATTTGCACTAAGATAATAAATAATATAAGTATATAGATTAAGAAAAAAAACACAGGTTGCACAGCTTTCATGAATCTAGAAATTCATAAATAATGGACAGCGCTCAAATATATTCAGATTATACATATATCTACTGTTACGAAAACAGCACATTAAATTGGTAATGCTACTTGCATATATTTAGAAAGTTCCGATGTCGGAACGCGCTTACGTTCTTTTAAAATGTTAAGTTTATAGCCTTATGCTCTTTGGAAAGAAACACAAGGAAAAAATTCCAATAGACATTGTTTCACCGTGAAAAAATTTTGCGGCATTGCCAACTTTTTTGTGTCGGTTTCCAACACTGATATCGGGACAACAAATATCTTTTAGTCATAATACGTAATAAGCAGCTTCTTATTCCTAAAATAACCACACTAATGGGTCGTGCTTTTGTGGTAAGAGTAGCTCGAATTTACAATTTACTACCAAGCCATTCAAAAAGTTTTAAATGATGTCCTGATTCTTACAAAGGCACATTCTACAACAATTTCAGACTTTACTGTAAAATTTTGTTTTCAATTAAACTGTGAGCAGCCTTTATTACATACCGATTATCTTATATTTCAAGATTATATTCCGATTAACTTCTAACTTTTGAATTAGTCTTTTTTTCATACTTTTTTTTTTGTCTTTAATGATCATAATGTCATATTATATTTTTATAAATGTTATGCTTAATTTTTATTATGATGAATTGTTGCATTTACTTATAATTGGCCGGAAGGCTTTAAATTACAAGCCAGAAATAAATAAATAAATAAATAAATAAATAAATAAATAATATATTTGTAAAAATGCAAAATGGTGTCATCTTGTGGTACAATTTCAGTTCACAATTTTATATATGGTGATTTTTTATGGTTTAAGTTTTTCAGGTTGTCAGCACTGGTTGGTAATGGGTGGGGTCCAAACATCATCCGTCAAAGTGAAAAGTGTACAGTGTACTCTGCCATTTCATCATGGAAAGACTAACAAACGAGCAATGCTTGCAAATTGTTGAAATTTATTATCAAAATTCGTGCTCAGTGACAAATGTGCATCGTTTGATACAACCATTTTATGGTCGTCATAATCGACCTGCTGCATCAACAACGCGTGCTGTTATCTCCAAAGTTCGCACCAAATTTACTTTGTTGGACATAAAACCATCGACTCGCATGCGTAGAGTGCGTACCGAAGAAAATATTGCAGCCGTAGCGACCAGTGCTAATGACGATCGTGAAATGACAATTCGTCGTCGTTCTCAGCGACTGGGCATGTGTTACTCAACCATAAGGATATTTTTTACCCCAATTGGCTGAGTTGAACTTGGTTGACATGTGGTTTCATCAGGACGATACATGCCACACTGCTCGTGAAACAATGAGTATGTTGAGGAATGAAATTGGCGAGCAGCTTATCTCTCGATTTGGCCCTGTGAGTTGGCCCCCAAGATCTTACGATTTAACGCTTCTTGATTATTTCTTGTGGGGTTATGTCAAGTTCGGATGAGCCGAACACTATTGAAGCCTTACAGGATAAGATAACACGCGTTATTCGTGGAATACAGACTGAAATGCTCGAAAAAGTGACGAAAAATTGGACCTTCCGAATGACAATTTGGGACGAAGCCGCGGACAATATTTTCATGAAATTATCTTTGAAAATTAAATGGCAAAGGCCAATTTATCGATTCCTATAAAAACTTTTAATATATTATGCAAATTTGAGTATTTTATTCGATTTTTAAACAAACTATGATTAAAACATCACCTTATATATACGAGTATATAGGGTTATCCTTTTGTAAACCTATGATTTCGATGGAACGTTTATTTCATTACAATGCTTGGACTTTGCCATTATGTACAAAATACATTGTAATTTAAATGACCGGCTCTGGATTGATTGCAGCAGAGGATCCTTTTGACGTAGTTTTCAAAAAAAAAAAAAAAAAAAAAAACACTGCCCAATGGCACCTAAAGAACTTAATGAGCGCAATTCCGTTTTTCGGATGCGTGCAATAGCTTTTCGGCAATCACTTCTGGTTTCTCCCAATTTCAAACAATTTTGCTTGTTGACGTAACCACCGAGTGAGAAATGAGCTTCAACGCTGATGAATCGATTTTGTTCGATGGAAAGCCCACGTCTGAATCACCACTTTATAGTAAGTTTTAATTATTTTAAGCGATGTTAGGTTGTTAAACGATCCATATTCGATCCTGTCACTAAATAAATATCACTTCAGATGGCAGGTATACAACAGGTGACAGCCTTGCCAGACCGGCGGTTTTGAAACCACTAAATGGATAACCCGTTATCATCGAATATAAAAAAAAACAAATTCTTGTGCATCCTATGAGAGAGATATGCATTACACGCAATCATTTTTAGACTCACTCAACGGAATCTACAGTTTAACGACAATTTCGAATGTCATAGCTTGAAAAGAATTTGCCAGATTTGTCGAGTACTCAAATTATTCGTCAGACACATTGTACATATTATGATGTAAATAAAGCAAGTTGTTCCGTTTCCAGTGTTGGTTTTAGTTTTTATACGAATAGATTATTCCTTACTAAACCAATTTGCCCCAATTGATTCGGTGACTCGAATCAACGCCAGATAACTGGACGACTTAGAAACGAATACTTCGCAGACATAACATGTCGATTTTGGCCGTTTTTCTCGCGAAAATTGTATTTTTAGTATTTTTCAATAACTACAGCCTCAGTTTGGATGATCCCATAATAGTATTGACATCACATCACATCACAAACAGATGATGGTTAACTAATAAATAATGTAATTGTTGAAAAAAATACTGAAAGCTGGCTTCAATCTTTATATAGATATCATTTTACATAACACACCCATGTTGGCTTCCTGTAGTCTGTAGTATAGAGGACATTATACGGATCCATAGTCAGATAAGTGAATGTGCCAAAAACGCCTACTTAACATACAGGCAGTCTTTTAAGTGAAAATGGAAAGTACACATGGGCCCATTTAACTGGACAGTTTTTTCCAATATCTATACAATACTGTCATACAATACATTTTATAATACGACTAAATAATGCAATTTTTGGGAAAATTCTAAAAAGCGACCACTTTTCGAGTCGTTAGCAAAGTTTTTTGAACTGGGTCGCTTTTATCCAATTTCGAACTATACCTATATATTCGTTTAAAATTTCGACTTTCTAGATCAGGCGGTACGACTTCTGTTGACATTTTTACTACCACCAGAAATATACGAAGGCGATCCCAAAACTAGCCGACCTGATGTGTAGATGGTGCCAGGAGTTTGGAAACAATTATTTTAGTGAAAAGTGCCTACATTATAAAAAATATGTTTTAAGTTTCAAGGCGCCACGTTGTTTAGATTTTTGTTTGATCTATCAAAAGGAAACGATCTCAGTGAATTTGTAAATATGAAAAAAATGGTCACCATTATCTAATTCAATATTTCCATTTGAAAGGTCTCTGTTTAACCAATACTAAAGCCGAGCTAGATTCTAATCTGGGTAAGTCTGCCCCTTTGTTTACGACTGTAAAATTTTGGGTGGCAGAATCTAAACGAGGACATATGAGCTGCCAAGACAAACATCGTAGCGGTCGATCAATTGAGGTGTCAACCCCAGACATGGTTAAGAAAATCCACCAATGGTATTGGATGATCGTTGGCTGAAGGTGCGTGAGCTAGGCTAAAATGATAGGTATTTCATAAAGTGCTATGCATTGCATATTGACCGAAGGTCTGAAGATGAGAAAGCTGTGCGCAAAATGGGTGCCGCGTTTGCTTTCAATAGAGTAAAACCAGCGTCATGAATGAAAATGTTTCAGTAGAGTGTTTGCTGTTTCACCGCAGTAAAACAGAATTTTTACATCGATTTATAACCTTGGATGAGATATGGATCCACTACCTCACATCTGAGACAAAGAAACAGTCAAAGCAGTGGACTGGAATGGGAGAATCGTGTCCAAAGGAGGTGAAGAGGATTCCATTTGCGGACAAAGTCATTGTGTCTATTTTTTGGAATACGCATGGGATTACTTTTATTGATTATCTTCAGAAAAGAAAAATGCTCAACAGTGAATGTTATCCTAATTTATTGCAGCGTTTAAGTGATGAAATTATGGAAAAATAGCCGCATTTGGCGAAAAGGAAAATGTTGTTCCATCAAGACAATGCTCCAGTTCACACATCTACTAGTGCGATGGGCAAAATTTTATTCGCTAGATTTAGCTAGCATTTTATTCGCTAGATTTAGCTCCCTCGGACTATTTTCTTTTCGCAAATTTGAAAAAAATGGCTTGGTGGTAAAAGATTTGCCAATAATGAAGAGGTGATGGTCTGCGGTTGATGGCTATTTTAAGGAGTTTGACAATTTTTACTATAATCAGGGTACAGAAGCTATTAAATATTGCTGGAAAAAGTGTATCGAGATAGAAGAAGAATATGTTGAAAAATGAGGGAAATTTTTTCCAACGTTTTTGTGTCTTCTTTGTTAGGTCGGCTAGTTTTGGGACCGCCCCGTATATATTTTATGTAGTTCCCGACGAATATATAGTTTTTTTTTTATAGATTTTTACTGTCCTGAGAAAAATACATAATTTTTTTTTTTTGGATTCCAGACGAATATTTGGTCTTCAGAAATGGAGTGACAAAATGAGTACACCCTGAGGGTGCGTATAAAACGATATTATTTTAACGAAGATTGCAGCATGAAAATCATTTCGTCTTTATAATTTATAACATTTTTATGTTATATATCATTATATACATATATCATATTTATATTATATTATATATAATAATAAACGCACATCGAAAATTAACGCCTTTTAAAAACTAATTTGATTAATAAAATAATTTCTCAACAATGATAATAATAAAAAAATAATTCACTAATAAGTGAAACTGTTGCAAAGATATCCTTTAAACTCTTTGCCCTCGTATTGATTCATCTGATCCAAGACACAATCGTTTATTATCTCCTTGATATTTTCGGCCAGCTGAAAGTCCACGTGATTGAACGTGCTGTATTTGACGTGATGCAGTACCACCCTTTCACCCAACTCATTGCCCAAGCGTACAATATCCTCTACCGCCACCCAGTCATCATTGTCGGAGTAATATATATCAATTGGTTGTTCGGTATTAATATTTGATAGCTGATAGTCTGGCGGCTGTGCTGTTCCATATTTTTCCATATTTGTAAGTGGACCATGATCGTAGCGTCTAAAATGCGCTGAGTCCTTGCCCTGTAAATAGTGCAACAATTGGCGAACAGAGCAGTCGGAGGGAGTCGTCTCAAAGAAATTGGGAAGTAAAGTCTGTGTATGTTAAAACAAATAAAATATATAAATTAAAAAAAAAAAGACTACAACTTTGCGGTTTAAAAAGTGAATTTTTTTACAAAGTGACGTTTATGAGATTCCAAAGGATTGTTACCAGAAAATTGACGATTTTTGTTAATGACGGAAAAATCTTGAAAAGAAATCCTAAAAATTCGTTCTTTGATTTAATGTTTATAATACAATTTATGTAGTTTAGTGTTTCATGCGAGATTATTATGCATGATAATACAAACTTAATTTTTTTTTATAGGAAACAAGATTTGTGATCAATAATTTTGTCATTATCATATTATAATGGCGTCAGTTGTTTTAGTCTTCACTTCATCAGATTGCTGCCTTTTATCCACAGTAATCGCTTATTAGGCACAAATTTTGTTTCATATTTCCGTCCTAATTCTACATCGCAGCTGGCATCAAATTGAAAATAAAGTTAGTTTAAGCAACGCCTACCAACTTACCGTGTTTATATAAGGAGATGGACCCCCACTGACTAGGAAGACAATATTACTGCACCAATCCAGCGGATCCACTTTACACACGGTCGGCATTAACAAATTCAGCAAATCAGCTCCCAACGTAAGTTTTGTAGTGCCTATGAGATTTCCCAGCATACTGGGCTTATCCAGTGTCGTCTTATCTATAATCTTGGCTAATAGTAAGTTCATGTGTTCCATATAGATGGCGGGAGCTAATAAATGTGATGTTTTAATTTTCCCATTGTAATCGGGCAAACTTGACAACATGACCATAAAAGAGGTGCCGCCCTGGGAGTGTCCTACATAATGCAGCTGCTTTTGACCGGTTTTGTCAAGGATGTAGTCAATTTTCGCTGGTAAATCGTAAAAACCAATTTCATGCCAGGAGAAAGCCCAGAATGGAGGCAACAACGGTGATTTTGAGACATGTTTTTGAGAATAATCATTACCACGAGCATTGCCGATCCACACATCGTAACCGGCATCGGCTAATATGAAAGCCAAGGCATCATTGGGGCCATTAAGCACCCAAAAGTCGGAGGAGCACAGCAGACCGTGCATTAATAGGACTGCACTTTTATTGGTGTCATTTTGATTGTCCAGATTATGGGAATAGGGTATGCGGAACACAGTGAGTTTGTAGCCATCACTGGTTTGCACCATGTGACTCTCACAAGGATAGCCATGTTTGGTAATGCGATCACACTGGAAAAACATGAGATATTTACTATTCAGAATAATAACTTTATAAAACTTACCGTGCTATGCAATATGGATCCCCAAACCTCCATCGCACAGATTATATTAAATAAAATGAATTTCATTCTACTTCTAGCAGCACTAGCTAGAATAATACTGAATTCGGGATTAGCAAAAGTGTTTCTTTTTATACGCTACTTTCTATCAAACTAAAACAAAAGTTCACAATTTTCGAAAAATGTACACATACGTCGTTATGTTACTCCATCCGAAATAAATGATAACTTATCTAAATATTGCAATGGTTTGGTATAAAGTATTAAGTTAAGTTAAAACATGTGTTAAAATAATGCACAATAAAATATGTTACTCTTGTTCGTATCTAACTGAACCAGCAGTGCACAATGGCTTTAAAACAAACGAAGAAACCTGTGATAACAAATTAGAATCTTGAAAAGCACTCAGTCATTGGTAAAAGATTGGGGTCAATAAATTAAGTAACTGAAAAAAAAATCAATCTGTACGTCCACTAAGCCACAGTGGACGGTTTTTGAAAAAAAATTGGAAACATTAGTTGATTTTTTAAGCATTTGGTTTTTAATAAAAAAAAAATATCAAAATCAGAAATATTACAAAAGTTTACAAAATTTACTTTATAAAAATTAGTTCGTTTGAGTATTGATCATACTCCAGGCAAGAAGTCTAATTTTGGAACATTTTTTAGAACAATGCATGTGGTACAATTTCGCCTACTAACCACGTTTTTTTAACATTTCTTATTATTTCTATTAATTTCGTTGACAAAGTTCAATTAAAATTGTTTAGGTGTAGAGCTTTTCGTAATGAAATGTTACACCGATAAGATTTCATAGTTGCGTATTTGATTTTCAATAAATTAAATTAACTGTCATAGTTACTGGCAACTAGTTTGTTAGTTGGTATTAAGCTTTTTATTGGTGGAATTATAATCAACTTGACCATGAATTTCAAGGACAAAATTTAATAAGTATTGTTTAGGTGTAGAGCTTTTCTTGATGAAATTTAACACCGAAAAAAATTCGTTGGAAAATTTCGTTGAAAAAATCCATAGTTGATTTCCAATAAATTAAATTAGCTATCATAGCTACTGGCAACTATTTTGTTAGTTGCTATCAAAATTTTTGTTGGTGGAATTTTAATCAACTTGACCATGAATTTCGATAGCAAAATTCAATGACTTGTAACCATTGCTTAGGTGTTGTTTTGGAATTACCATATTGAAAACAAACATCGAATAAATTCAAACCCAGAACATTTTTTTGCAGCTAAAAGAAAATATTATATAAATATATTCTCTTTCCAAATTATTAGTATTCTTTACCCATGAAATGGGTGGATCATTCTTGTGGAATACCAGGGCAAAACCGGCTTGCCGCGAATAATAATGAGTTAAACGCAAATTTAATAGTTTATGTAAAGTTAAATTCAAAGAGAACGTATTTTTGAAAAAAAAATTCTTTATATAAAGAAGCGTCTTAGAAGACATTTAAAAAAAAATTATATTTGATATTCTTCTTATTGAAAGGCGTCTTTCAATGCATTTTTCTATATGAAAAGAGTCTTGCGTGATACCTTACCATGTGCACAGTGTCTTTCATGGCAATTACTAGATAAAAAATATATTCTATGATGCTTTTTTCATTTCATTTCAGACATATTCCTTACAAAAGTGTCTTTGACAATTTTTATGTAGATATTTCTTTTTACTGGCGAAATTATTTTTCAAGATTATTGTGTCAAATGTTTTTTCCGACATTGTGGAAATTAATATAGAAAAAGGAATACTTGTTTGTTGTAATTTCAGTTATGCAAAATGCAGAACATGTACGATTGCTGACTTAGCAGGTTGCCCTTACTTCTTCTTCTTAGCTGGCGACTGGAATAGACGTACATACTTATCTATTATACGCCGGCTGTAGAAAATAATTCCAAGCGTCTTGATCTTCTCCTCCAATTCGTCACACAAAGTTTCGATAGTATTTCCAAAGCCTGGTCCTTCCAGCGGAGATTTGATCGCCCTCTTCTGCGCCGTCCATTGAGTTCGTTGTCGAGAACCATCCGCACAACATGCCGCAGCCAACGCAATCGCTGTATATTAATGCGTTTGACCACGTCGATATCGGCATATAGCTTAACTTGCTTAATAAATAAAAAATTTATAAATAAATAAATAAAAATTTCTTTAACAATACTAGTATGTTTGATATTACAATCTTTTTCAAAACAGATATGGATTAGTTTTTAGTAAATATCACATGGTTGTTTTACATCAGTTGCCATTGGATCATCGATCAACTATGCTGTTAGTTAAATTGTATATTAACTAAGTATCAACTAACTATCAACAAAACTATAGGTATATATACAAATATCAACTATTTCGTATCAATTATATCACTTGAGCAATAGTTGAAATTATAGTTCATATTAACTGCGTTATTTTTTCGGTGTAGTACCAACTAATTATGTTTTACTTTGACGTATGCTATGAATCACAAAGCCAATAAAATATAAACAACTTTGATGCTAAATTTCACGGCCAAATTAAGTGCTGATTGAAGAAACATTTTGATAACTGTTCAATTGTGTTGGTAATTTTTCAAGAAAACAAATTAGAAGAGAAATATTCCAAAACATTAATACTGGATTAAACACATCTGAGTTTTAGCGATTTGAAATTATTTTTGGCGTCATGAAAGATACCACTTGGTCTCATTACCCCTTAACTAACTCTGAAAAAGTGGAAAAAAGGAATCAAAGAAGCTGCACCAAATTTCGGGTAAAAAATGGAACTAAATGCTCAAAAATACTTGAAATGTTGACAGTGATATACGGAGAGAGTAGTGCAGCTCCAACGAAAATTCCCACACGTATTAATATCCTAAAACTCCACTTTCCGTTGGCCCTCATGCTTGAGTCATGTCAAGCATGAGGTATACAAAACGAAACCAAGGAATTTGACTGAATTGAAGCAGTCCATTAAAACAATAATAAAACTTTATACTTAAAGCGAATATTTTTTCTCTCCTTTAACCTAAAGGGGGATTTGAAGCTAAATCAATAACTATTGATTGCAATGTGAACTTGGCCTATAGCATTTTTTTCAATATTTCATTCTATTACAGCTAATTTACTGTTTTTTTTTTTCCTTCAAAATATAAACCTTCTTTTTTTCATTAAAAAATCGGACAGATGTTTCCGAACTTATGCAATGAAAGTGTATTTAGGGATGAAGGTAGTGGTACACAAATTGCAGTCCCGTTACATGCCATGCAACAAAATTTTCAAATTTTAATTAGTCATGTAATATAATTTAAGGTCTTCCATGTGACAACCTCCAATTATTAGGTGAACGCAGTGCACAGGTGTCCATTAATGGGTTTTCTCTCATACAGATTCATTTTGTCCACAACACAACCATTTATCACTTCCTTTATATTTTGAGCAACTAAATAATCCATGTGATTAAATTCTGCATATTTGATGTGATGTGGTAAAGCTCTGATGCCTAATATTCCAAGCAGCCTATCAACATCGGCTATCGCTACATTGTCATCATTATCTGAATAGTAAATATCGATGGGCGTCTGGGGTTGCACCTTATCAAGGTCATAGGCAGGAGGCTTAAGTGAACCGTAGGATATCATATTGAGAACGGGACCACGATCATACTGTCTGAATTGTTTCGAATGTCGCACTTGCAAATAGTGGAACAGTTGACGTGTCGAGGCGCCTGATGGGTGGGCTTTAAAGAAATCACCCAATAATGTCTGAAAGAAAAATTAAAGAAATTAACAAAACTATATTAATCGCGTAAAAGGATCAAAATAAAAGTAATGCAATTTTGTTTCATAACTTCCAATCATTTTTTAATATTTATTTTCAACAGGCTGAATTCAAAGTTTAGCTTCACAGATCACCTTCTATAAGTGAACTATCTTCTATAGATAACTATGATTTTGTTTCACAATAATCATGCCAATACGCAATAATCTAGCATGTAAAAGTCGTTTCAAATTAGAGAATGATTTCTGATACCGCTGATACTAATAAAACTAAATAAACCTGACAATATTCGCATTTTTTTATTAGCAGACTATATTTGCATGATGCCTTAAACACAAGTATTGGTGGAGGAGTTTATGAATTCCTCGCTTCAAAACCTTTTGGGGAGGAAGCGGATTTCGGAAATGGGTAAAAATAAAATTTTTCTACACTCGGACGTAGAAAACTAGAGCTAATGAAGGGAAATTGAAAAGAATTCTGAATTCTATCAGTTTAATTCCTCGCCCAATTCGATAAATGAGGGTAAGTCTAAGAATGCAGGGAAAACATAGTACGAGGACCCTCCCAAAACTAGCTGACCTGATGTGTAGATGGTGTCAGTAGTGTGAAAAAATTAATTAAATTAAAATTAAAGTGGCAACCTTATAAAATATACATTTTAAGTTTTAAGGCGCCACGTTGTCTAGTAATTTTATTTGAGCCATCAAAATTAAACGATCTCAGTGAATTTGTAAACATGGAAAAAATTGTATGTAATTCAATATTTCCGTTTGAAAGGTCTCAGTCCAAGCAATATTAAAACCGAGTTAGATTCTACTCTGGGGGAGTCTGCTCCTTCCTTTACTTTTACGACTGTAAAATATTGGCTAGCAGAGTTTAAACGAAGCCGTACGAGCTGCCAAAATAAACACCGTAGTTAAGAAAATTCACAAAATGGCATTGGGTGATCGTCGATGATAGTCTGAAGATGCGTGATAAACATTTCAAAAAGCGCTATACGAGTACATCGTATATTGACTGAAGATTTGAAGGTGAGAAAGCTGTACCTAAGATGAGTGCCGCGCTTGCTTTCAATACAGTAAAAACAGCGTCGTAAAGACGCTTGAAGAGAGTGTTTGGCGATGTCTCATGGCAATAAAACCGAATTTGTGCGTCGATTTATAATCATGGATGAGACTTAACTCCACCTCTTCATATCTGAGACAAAAGAAACAGTCAAAGCAGTGAACTGTAATGGGAGAATCGTGTCGAAAGAAAGCGAAGGCGCTTCCATTTCCAGACAAGATCATGACTTCTGTTTTTTTGGGATGCGCATGGAATTATTTTTATAGATTATCTTCAGAAAGGAAAAACCATCATTGGCGAATATTATGTTAACTTATTGCAGCGTTTAGGAGACGAAATCATGGAGAAAAGGCCGCATTTGTCAAAAAAGAAAGTTGAAAGTGGTTTCATTAATACCGTGCTTTAGTTCACACATTCACTATTGTGATGGCCAAAATTAACGGATTAAAGTTTGAATTATTTCATCACGCACCTTATTCGCCAGATTTAGTTCCCTCGTGACTATTTTCTATTTTCAAATTTGAAATATGCCTCGGTGGTAAAAGATTTGCCAATAATGAAGAGGTGGTGGTCTGTGGTTGATGGTTATTTGAAGGAGATTGACAGTTCTTACTATAAACAGGGTATTGAAGCTATTGAATATCGCTGAAAAAAGTGTAGTGGAGCTAATAACCTAGGTCATGAGTTTTTTTATTTATATTTATATTTTTGCAACATATTTTGACTATCTGACTCAGCTGTACGAATTAAAAACGGCGATATAAATCAGTACAACAATGAAGTATTCCTATATAAATTAATTATACACAACATTTTGTCCTAATTTTTGTTATACATTATGCATAATTTTAAAGACATTAAAATATCTTTTCCGATAAGTATAAGTATTTAAGAAAAGTTACCGACCTACTGAAAGTTTCATTATGACGAGAATGCCAGGTGTACGAATTAAAAGTGATTAGGGCTTGTAGTTGTCATTTAGATGACTGTAATATAAAATCTCTTAATTGGTTAAAATTCTTAAAGTGTCAAGAATTTCCATTGTTTTCAGATTTAATTCCACAGATATGTATATATCGAACGAAAACGTCCGTTTAAGAATTATGATTATTTTTGCCTAAAAAGCCATGGTTTGTCGATTTTACATATTCTAGGTATGAGGCATTTCAAGAGGGGTAGTCAAATACATTTTTCGGAATTGTTCTTCTTGAGATATGCTGCACCTCTAGTGGACCATCATACAAATTCTGAATTCCCCATATTCAAAATTGAAAAGTAAACATGATCATTTCTATCTGTGTATTTCGCAGACTGTCGTCGTTGTCCCAATTTCATGTTCCGTGGTCGTCTCCATTAAGGGAGTATATATATATACTCGTATGTATATATACATATATAATTAGACGCGAAAAAAAGGGCAACACCTTAAAGGATGTGAGCTAAACGCTAGGTATCTAAAGATGAATTTCGTTTCAGGACTATTGAAGACGGCTAAGCTGCACTTGTCTGTCTGTCAGCTGGTTGACTGAACAGCTGGTGGTCAAGTAAATTTACACCGATCCTAGCAAAAATTTGCTAGTGGAAATATTTGCACAACATAATTTGGGATTAAAAAGGGGGAAGATTGATAAAAAAAACCATCGGACAGTTTTAACACAAAATAACAGATTTAATAGAAATCGCTCACGAATAATTTGAAATTAATGTGCTGAATTCAACTGTATATTAGGTGGGTTTACAATTTTGTATCAGTTAATAAAACTTTTGCTACTGGAGCAATATAAGCCATTCCATCCGATAATAGCCTGTGCAAATGACCTTAAAACCGAAAATGTTGTCTTTACCATAGTTTGTTCCTCTTTAGTCAATAATTTGGAACTGGTAATCTCTAATTGCAATATTTCTTGTCACTGAGTTTATGATAGAGAGACAGTTAGTCAGGTGACCCCCATTTGGATAACCCCAATCACAAAATATTTTATTATAATTTCGGATCTAAAAATGCTTTGCATACGGTCATTTTTTTCTACTCCCAAATTTAGACTGCATCCCAGAATATGAACTAGCCACGCCCATTCTGATACATCGCAAATTTTCTTCCATTTATAAATTAGAGTTCTGTAAACCCCATCAATCGAAAACTGGTCATGTCTTCATAATTTGTGAAGCGTAAAGCAACTTGATTTTTAGAGTAATTCTGGAAGAGTAATTTTCAAACGGTTTATTGAATCCCCCTATGTTTGAACTAAAAATAATATTTTTGTCATATCTACTCGGGCTTAAACCTTAAACGTATTGCATATTACAGCCTTTACCGGGACAGAGAGAGAGAGAGAGAGGTTATTTAGAAGTCAGCTTACCTGACAGAACATTTCCGCACAAGTTTTTGTATAATTTCAAGAAATCGTTTCACTCACCTGATTACCGAACGGAGATGGTCCACCACCGATAAGGAAGAGTATGTTACTGCACAAGCCCAGAATATTTTCGGCTTTGCAAAAAGCTGGCGTCAATAAGCGCATTAAAGTAGTGCCTGGCGTAAGTTTCGACGTACCTATGAGGGTGCCCATCATGGTGGGTTTACTTTGCAAAGGACCCAGAATCTTTGCAATTAGTGCATTCGTATTCTCCATGAACACTGACGGTGCCAACATATGTGAAGTTTTTATCGCATCGTTATACTCGGGTCGGCTGGATAGCATGACAAAGAAAGCGGTGGTACCCTGGGAGTGGCCCACATAATGGACTTTATCTTGGCCCGTTACGGAAAGGATATGATCTATTTTGGCTGGTATATCGTACACACCGATTTCATGCCAAGAAAATGCCCAGAAAGGAGGGAACCGTGGACTCAATGAAACGTGTTGCTGGGAATAATCATTACCACGACTATTACCAAGCCAGACATCGTATCCCGCATCAGACAGCATATACGGCAGACCATCGTTGGGTCCATTGAATACCCATGCGTCAGAGGAACTCAGTAGGCCGTGCATTAGAAGTACCGCACTTTTATAGCTTTCATTTTTATTATTCAAGTTATGGGAATAGGGAATGCGGAACATGGTGAGTTTGTAGCCATCATCCGTCTCCACCAAATGACTTTCACAGGGATAACCATGTTGAGCAATACGATCGCACTGAAAAAACATGAGATATTTGCTATCGAGAATTCGCTTGTTGAGTATATAAAACTTACCGTGTTATGGAATATGGATCCCCATACCCCCGTCACACAGATTATGTTGAATAAAACGAGCAATTTCATTCCACTATTAGTAGCACTGGATAGAATAATACTACATTCGGGATTAGCAAAAGTATTTCTTTTTATACGCTACTTTTTATCAAACTAAAACAAAAGGTCACAATTTTCGAAAAATGTACACATACGTTGTTATGTTATCCGTCCGAAATAAATAATAGCTTATGTAAATATTGCAATATCTTGGTATTAATCAAGTATTAAGTTGAGTTAAAACATCTGTTAAAATAATAAATATGTTTCTCAAAATTCTTGTTCGTTTCTAACTTAACCAGTAGTTCGTTTGGCAATAAAACAAACGATCAAAAATATGGTAACAAATAAAAATCTTGAACGTCACTGCGCCTTTGGTAAAAGATTCGGATCAACAAATTGGGTAACTGAAAAAAACCTCAATCTGTTGGTTCACTTACCCGAGTCCGAGCCACAATTGATTAGTTAGCATTCGGGTTTTAATTAAAAAAAAACCACAAATGTTACAAAAGTTTACAAAATTTGTATTTGAGTCGATGAATCTATGCTTACCATGTACTTTATAAAAATTATTTCGTTTAAGTATTGATCATACTCCAGGCAAGAAGTCAAATTATGGAACATTTTTTAGAACAATGCATTTAGTACGATTTCGCCTTTTAACTATGTTTTTTAACATTTCTTCGTATTTCCATTAATTTTGATGACAAAATTCAACAAGAATTGTTTAGGTGTAGAGCTTTCCGTAATCAAATGTTACACCGACAAGATTTCATAGTTGCGTATTTGATTTTCAATAAATTAAATTAACTATCATAGTTACTGGCAACTACTTTGTTAGTTGGTATTAAGCTTTTTATTGGTATAATTATAATCAACTTGACCATGAATTTCCATGATAAAATTTAATAAGTATTGTTTAGGTGTAGAGCATACCTTGATGAAATTTTACACCGAAAAAAATCGTTGGAAAATTTCGTTGAAAAAATCCATAGTTGATTTACTATAAATGAAATTCGATGACAAAATTCAATGACTTGTAACCATTGCTTAGGTGTTGTTTTGGAATTACCATATTGAAAACAAACATCGAATAAATTCAAACCCAGAACATTTTTTTGCAGCTAAAAGAAAATATTATATAAATATATTCTCTTTTCAAATTATTAATATTTTTTAACCATCAAATGGGTGGATCATTGTTGGGGAATATCAGGGTAAATCTGGCGGAACGAACGAATTAAATGTAAGTTTAATAGTTTTTTTGGAAAAAATTCTTTATATGAAAAAGCGTTTTAGAAGACATTTGAAAAAAAAAATTATATTTGATATTTTTCTTATTGAAAGGTGTTTTCCAGTGCATTTTTCTATATGAAAAGTGTCTTGCGTGATACCTTTCCATCCGCATAGTGTCTTTCACGCAATTTCTAGATGAGAAATGTATTCTATGATGCTTTTTTCATTTATAAAAGTGTTTTGGAAGACATATTCCACATAAAAGTGTCTTTGAAGACAATTTTTATGTCGATTTTTCATTTTATTGGCGAAATTATTTTTCAAGATTATGGTGTCAAATGTTTTTTCCTACATTATGGAAAAAGATTTTAATATAGAAAAAGGGATAATTGTTTGTTTTAATTTCAGTTATACAAAATGCTGACTTAGCAGGTTGCCCTTACTTCTTCTTCTTAGCTGGCGACTGGAATAGACATACTTATCTATTATACGCCGACTGTAGAAAATAATTCCAAGCGCTCCGATCTTCTACGCTTATCTTCCAATTCGTCGCACAAAGTTTCGATAGTATTTCAAAAGCATGGTCGTTCCAGCGAAGATCTGGTCGCCGTAGATTGATTTTGCCGTCGAAAACTTTCCGTGCCGGATCATTTGGGTCCATCCGCACAACATGACCCAGCCAACGTAATCGCTGTATATTAATGCGTTTGACCACGTCGATATCGGCATATAGCTTAACATACTTGATAAATATAAATTTTATAAAATTGCTTGATATTTTCTTTGACAATACTAGTATGCAATATAAAATATCAATCTTTTACAAAAGATATAAGGATTAATTTTTAATTACTATCGCACGGTTGTTTTACATCAATTGCCATTGGATCATCGTTCAATTACGCTCTTAGTTAAATTGTATATCAACTAACTGTCAATAAAACTATATACACAAATGTCAACTATTACGTATCAATTATATCACTTGAGCAATAGTTGAAATTATAGTTCATATTAACTACGTTATTTTTTCGGTGCAGTACCAACTAATTATGTTTTACGCTATTTTTTCGGTGTAGTACCAACTAATTATGTTTTACTTTGACGTATGCTATGAATCACAAAGCCAATAAAATATAAACAACTTTGATGCTAAATTTCACGGCCAAATTAAGTGCTGATTAAAGAAACATTTTGATAACTGTTCAATTGTGTTTTCAAGAAAACAAATAAGAAGAGGAATACTCCACAACATTAAACATTCCACAACATTAAACACATCTGAGTTTTAGCGATTTGGAATTATTTTTGGTGTCATGAAAGATATCACTTTGTCTCATTACCCACTTAACCAACTTAAAAAAACTGATTTCTTTGACTAACTTTCGACATTCTTAATTCTGTTTATGGTACATTAAGTTTCCAAATGCAAAGAGTTATTCATTTAGTGGTTTCAAAACCGTCAGTCTGGCAAGGCTGTCAGCTATTAAATATCTGCTTTCACTATGCATTTACGCCATTTATGAATATGGATCGTTTAACAATCAAAGAACGCGTACAAATAAATAAAACTTACTACAAAAGTGGTGATTCAAATATGGGCACTTTTCGTGCATTACGGGGTTATTATGGTCGTCATAATCGACCTACGGTGCAAGGAATTGACAAGATTATAAAAAAATTTGAAGAGACTGAAAGCATTACAGATGTGGTCAGGTTTGCGCATCATCGCAATGTACGCACCGCCGAAAATATCGCTTCAGTTAGTGAAAGTGTGACCGATAATTGCGAATTTCAATTCAGAGCACTATGGCCGCATGATAAGCGACATTATTGGCCTGCAAGATTGAAGATTATGTATTGAACGATTTGTGATTTCAACAAAACGGTGCCACGAGACACACAACACTACCGATTTTGAC
>JAHXMU010000070.1:877213-895669 GCA_019455685.1 Philornis downsi
AAATTGGAAATGATTAAAAATATCCTTCAATCCTTTTATTAGCATAAAAACATCTTATTATCATAGGCAGGTTAAATTCGAAATTGGGCAATATCGCACCACCTGATCTAAAATCTTCTATAGAAAAAATTGTCATTTTCTAGAATATTTTCAAGATTTGCCAATTTGCCATAATTCGCAAATTAAAGGTGATATACGCAGTGATCTTTCGTAGATGCCGGAGAAAAATATCTAACCAATTCATATACTTTTGTCCAGAGTTCGCTTTAAATTAAAAAATGTAAATTTAAAAATTATTAAAAGTAAGCATTTTCACTGAAAAAGACAGACCCAAGCAATGTATTATGGGGAGAAGAGAGCCTTATTGATTTATGATTATTTGGAGATGTCAGTACAACACCCACAAACAAATATGGGCATATTTAGTCTTTTCCAACAAGTTTATTATTCAGTCATAAGCTAAAAGATGTATATGACGCTAGCTGATAGGTACGGAAAAAGCCTTTTAAACTCATTTTTTAAAGGACCGCTGTAATTGGGGGTGTGACTATACAAAAATATCAATTTTCCCACGAAAGTGAATTATTGAATTATTATTATATACATATTACATTATGTATGTAAGAGAAGACGATGCTGTGGCTTCCGACTGTCGCAAGTAAGACAAATTTGTCAAATTTCTCATACAAGAATTAAGTCCGCCTTTGGAAAAATATACAATTTTTAATTTTTTTTTTTTTTTGATAACTTCGGGAAGTTAATAGATACAGGAAGAAATCATTTAAATTAATATACATATATTTGTGAAGAAATGCCCAAATTGTGGGCGTGGTTATAAACAAAATTCTAAAAAATATTATTTTTCACTGGTAAAATAGGAAAAGTTGATATTCATATATCTGTGGTCACAACCCATAACAGCCTAAGTCTGTTTTTCAATATTTTCAGTACAGGAGTTTAAAGTTTTGAATCTTCACTGAAAATCAGGAGAAGGTGTTTTTTGGAAAACTTTGCTACAGATTCCAAGGAAACGAATTTCTTTACTTAGTTGTTAACAAAAAAATAGTTGTTTATTCTCGCAGTCAAAATATATTATCGAAAAAGACACTTAGGCTCTTATGAATTGTTGAACGAAAGAAAGTCAAAAAGTTCAAGTTGAGTTAGGCTATTATTCCAGATTAAATAAAAAACTTTAAGTTTGGAGAAAGACCTTAACTCAATTTATGTTTATCAAAAAATGAAATTGTAATTCGGAATAAGAGCTTAACTCAAGTTAGGAAAATAAAATTGTTTCTTTATTTTTTTGGATTAACGACTTAAGTTGATTTAGGCAATGATGAAAAAATAATGTTTATATTTGTTGTAATCCTAAATTGACTTAGGCAGTTATGCCAAAACAGTCATTTAGAAAAATAACTTAAGCTATTAGGTTTTTTAGGATTAACTGCCTTCCTAGAAGAGATACAAACATGAAACATTTAGAGCAAATAAATTTAGATACGCTGAATACGATGGTGCTAATAACTCAATTGTGTCCTAAATCGAGTTAGGTTGTGACCACAGATATATGAAGAAATCTTTTTTGATATGTCCGCCTATGTGACGATGAGTCGGCCTATCGGTATATGACTTCGTTGATTGTGAGTGTCAGATTTGGCAAAAAAATGTTCCAACATAAAAAGAATTAGGATCGAACTTTTACTTCATGTTTCGATTTGTTTCTTACGAGGAGCTCACATTGATTTAGTTTCTTTATCAAACAACACAAAAGTGTCTATACAGGGACCCATGCATAACCGGGTTTCGATTACGGTTACGATTCGTCAACTCCAAGCATACCTGTATTGCGATATGCCGGAATATAATTTATCATTAACTTTCAATTTTTCAATTTTTATTTAAGGGATGTGCATTGAATTTCATACTTTTAGTGTATTCACTGAAAACATTTTCAACATTTAAACAATTGATTTTAATTTGAAATTGTTCATTTGAAATTCAGAGCTCAAAATCTTGTTGACGAGGTTTTAATATCGAAATTTTAAATTTTTAAATGAAATCAAAAACGTTTATTTGTGAATGGGAAATTTAGAAGTTATTGTGGACTGTAGTTGGTTTTAAAAGTGTACAAATTCAAACAAATTATCAATAAATTAAATTATATCATAACGTGCAACAATGTTGCCAGACGCGTCACTGCCTTTCCAAAACTTTTTTGGTTCACGACGTTGGGTGTTGTTTAGCGCCATTGGAAAATGCAATCCTTTTTAGATATTATCTTACTAAGCTTTCTAATACGAGTGTATATTTACTTATGCCCGATAAATAAATATTCAGTTATATTTAATGTTAATAACCGAGGATATTTTTTTTTATCTTAGAGCAATGCTGTGATATGGGGATCGAAGCGCCTAGAATTATTTTCTACGGGCGGCGTATAATAGATAAGGCTATCTATTCCAGTCACCACATAAGAAGAAGAAGGATGCTGCGATATAATCCAAGATAATTTTTCTATTCTCCATGAGGTTATTTTGTTTGCAATGTTATTTTGGCTGAACAACGATGATTAAAATACGAGCCATTGGAACTGTTTTAAAACTGATTACCAAAAAGCCCAATTTCACTCAATGTTTTACTCAAAGAAAAGATCGTACTAAATTCAGGTTGAAAACATACGCTATACCAAATCTACTCAACGCTAAATAAATTAAATTTTACTTGGAACAAATAAGAAAAACTCAAATTGATAAAATCTTAATCTTAATTTGAGTACACGTGAAAGAGTACAGGTCTAAAATAAATACGCACACTTCCTTAAATAATTTCCTTATATATTTCGAGTAAGGAGATCTTTGGTGCAACATGGATATCAAAACGAATTCAAATAGAGTAAAAGTGGTCTGCGTGTGACGCCTTACTCAAAATAAGTAACTAAAATTATTCAATGAAGATTGCTATAAATCTTTTAAAAATTATTTCAAATTAAAGAAAAGTATTTTAAATTGCTGACGATAAGAAAAATACTTATAATGATTTTAATGCAGCAGGGTCTTTAAAATTTATAGTACAGGGTGGCGCACGAATCGTGTTGCAAGCACAAAACAGAGACCAATAGGAAGCGTTATTTAAAGATGTTCAAGGAGTCTTTTTTTTATTATGACGTTTCTGAGAAAAAACACTAACAAGGACGAATATATTAAATGAAATATTTAGTAGTTCAATAGATATGTTTATTCACATAAAGAAAGTATATTTAAGAGACATAACAAAAACAATAAAAAAAAAAACATAAAAAATTCATGGCAAAAAGATCTACATACAGCTACAAAAAGAACATTTAAATTAAAAATTTGTACAAAAACGCTCTAATTTTTAACGCTCTAAATATTTTGTTGGTCCTACTTGGTTATCTATAACAGCAGCTAAGCGTCTTGACATTTATACTACTAAGTCGTTCGTTATACAGGGAGTAATTTCTGACCAAGCTTGAATTAGCGCTGTTTTAAGCGTTACGCGGCTGCTAATGTTATAATTTCGAACTTTTTTTTCTAAAACAGTTTGGATCCGGCGACTGAGGAGGTGAATTGAATTAAGTTGTCTTGAAGCATAATATACCTAGTCCTGCCATATGTTCTGTTACAAATATAAAACGCGATAAAAAAAACCAATATTCATATTGTATTCAAAATTATTTCATTTATTAGAAGACAATATTGGTTATTAAAAAAATTGTATTCACTCGAAATGGCCGCCTTTTGCTTTAACACAAGCTTTCAAACGGTGTGGCCATTGGGCTATAGCCGCACGTACGATTTCCATGGAGATCGAGGACGCTGCTCTGGTTAATGCTGTTTTAAGGCTTCCCAAAGCCTTCTCGTAAGCCAATCTCGTACCACATGCGCTGCACGTTTAGGATCGTTATCCTGCTGGAAAATCCTTTGAGCTCCGAGTCTTAATTCATCCACAGAAGGCTACAAATTTTGTTCTAATATTTTCTTGTAGATATACTGGCCCATGTTTTACTCGATAAAAACAGATGCCACCAATGCTTCCCAAACCATTACACTGCCGCCACCATGTTTAATAGTACTCGTACATGTTATATGTTTTGGATCGAGTATTTTGTTGGGTTTCCTCCAGACCTTTGATATCCCGTCACTTTTGAAAATGTTATATTTACTTTCATCAGAAAACATAACACGATTGTAAAATTCAGTTCTCTTGTCGATATGCTCTGGGGTAAATTCTAACCGAAGTTTAAGGGTTTCCTCCGAAAATAGTGTTTTTTTTTGCAGGGAACTCTGCTTTGAAATCCCTTCACGTGTAACGCGCTTCTTAAAGTTCTGGAATAAACGGTCTTATTTGAGCATTTTGCAGTGTGTTCCACCAATTTCGGTGAAGTAATTTTTGTGTCCCGGTTTATTTCCTTGAGAATGCAGCTAACATATCGCCTAGACAATATTTTTAGTCTACCCGTTCAAGCCCTATTTTCAGTTGTACCATTATTATTGTGATTCCTTACAATTGTTTGTACAATTGAACGGCTTAAACTATTTTTGCAATGTCCCCATAAGATTTATTCTCTTTTCCAAGTTTTATTATAAGATTTCTAACTGATATCGGTTCCTCCTTACGATTTTGCATTTTGAAACAGTTGCAAAGCAATAACGGTGATTTTCCTCTTTTTGTCTTTGTTTTCTTATATACTTGAAGGAGTTGCCACATTGCATGTAGACTTTTTTCCGTGAAAAATTTCATAGTTTTACTAATCTCCAGGAATATATATTTTCTCATAATATTTTTTTGGATGAATTGGCATAGCTTTTGAAGCATAGGAGAAATACTAAAAGAAATGTTTAATAATATCTATTTTCTGTCATATTAAAATAGCAAAGTGTATGTTGACTTTATTTCATCACTGCATGTGAAATAAAATTGAGTTTGCTATACAATTAAAAAATGAAATACGTTGATTAAAAACCAGTTATTTGAATTTCTTATTGTAGCACAATTGATGCATTACTGTTTATTAACAAATTCTGTTTTTATTAACAAATCCCAAAATTGCATGAGACTTGCAAGTTGTATACTAAATATAGGTATAACAGATATATTTTTATTTTTAGTCAAATAAATAGTATAGCAAATGAAAATCCATTATTTTTATATGGCATTGAAGACTTCATTCAGCACACTTAGGATAATTGGATTTATATCAAATATACACCGTTTTATTCCATAACTTGTTGGTATTTTACAGATAATTCCACTGTACCTCTCTCATGGAAACCTTTTACAATATCATGATGTACATAGAAAAAAATTCAAACATTTCAGAACTTTATATATACAGTTCTACAAATTTATATACAGTAAAATCTGAAAAGAAATATCCAAAAATGTTCGAAAATATTTTCTTTTCGAAAATCTTTATATTCGAAGCGAATATTTTCCACTCTTTTAACCTATAGGAGAATTAAGAGCTAAATAAAGAACCATCGATTGCAGTGTGAACTTAGGTATAGGGTTTCTTTAATATTTCATTCTATTACAGCTAATTTACAGTTCTCTTTTTTACAAAATATAAACTTTATTTATTTTTTTTTTTTTGAAAGAACACAAACGTTTCCGAACTTATGAAATGAATATGTATTTAATGATGAAGGAAGTGGTACATAAATTTTAGACCTGCAACAAAATTTTCAAATTTTAATTAGTCTACATGACTATAATTTAAGATCTTCTATACGGCAACCTCCAATTATTCGGTGAACGCAGTGCACAGGTGTCCATTAAAGGGTTTTCCCTCATACTGATTAATTTTATCCACAACACAACCGTTTATCACTTCCTTGATATTTTCAGCAATTAAATAATCCATGTGATTAAATTCAGCATATTTGACATGATGTGGTAAAGCTCTGTTGGCTAATATATCGAGCAGCTTTTCAACATCGGCTACCGCTACCATGTCATCATTATCCGAATAATAAATATCGATGGGCGTCTGGGGTTGCACCCTATCAAGGTCATAGGCAGGAGGCTGGAATGCACCGTAGGATTTCACATTGAAAATGGGGCCACGATCATACTGTCTGAATTGTTTCGAACCTCGCACTTGCAAATAGTGCAACAGTTGACGTGTCGAGCAGCCTGATGGGTGGGCTTTAAAAAAATCAGGCAATAATGTCTGAAAGAAATTAACAAAACTATATTAATCGCGTAAAAGGATTAAAATAAAAGTAATGCAATTTTGTTTTATAGCTTCCAATCATTCTTTAATATTTATTTTCAACAGGCTGAATTTAAATTTTAGCTTCATAAAGCATCTTCTATAAGTTAACTATCTTCTATAAATAACTATGATTTTGTTTCACAATAATCATCCCAATACGGAATAATCTAGCATGTAAAAGTTGTTTCACATTAGAGAATGATTTCTGATACCGCGTTTACTAATAAAACTAAACAAACCTGACAATATTCGCATTTTTTTATTCACAAACTATATTTGCATGATGCTTTAAACACATGTATTGGTGAGAAGGATTTTAAGAATTTTAGAAGATATTATATTTCCTTATTTCAAAATCTTCTTAGGAATATACGGATGCGGCAAATGGGCAAAAATAATATTTTTTCTACATCCGGATTGAAAAGAATTCAGTGATACAATATCAATCCCACAATTAGCCGACTTTGCATATAGATGGCGCAAGTAGTTTAAAAAAAAATGATTTTGGTGTAAAGTGGCAATCTTATAAAACATGTTTTTTAAGTTTCAAGGCGCCACGTTGTTTAGTATTTTTATTTGAGCGATCAAAAGTAAACGATTTCAGTGAATTTATAAGCAAGGAAAAAATTGGTCACCGTTATGTAATTCAATATTTCCATTTGAAAGATTTAAGTCCAACCAATATTAAAATCGGGCTAGATTCCAATTTTGGGGAGTCTGCTCCTTTGTTTACGACCGTAAAATATTGGCGAGCAGAGTTTAAACAAAGCCATAAGAGCTGCCAAGACGAACACTGTAGTGGTCGACCAATTTCGGTGTCCACCCCAGACACGATTAAGAAAAAATTGGATGATCGCCGGCTGAAAGTGCGTGAACTAACTGAAATGATAGACATTTCAAGAACATCGTATAGGTATATTGACCGAAGATGAGAAAGCTGTGCGCAAGATGGGTGCCGCGCTTGATTTTAATAGAGCAAAAACAGCGTCATGAAAATGTTTCAGTAGAGTGTTTGGCGATGTTTTACCGAATTTTTAGGTTGAATTATAACCATGGATAAGACATGGATCCACCATTTCACAAAGTAACACAGACAAAGTAACAGTCAAAGCAGTGGACTGGAATGGGAGAATCGTTGAATGGGAATAGGAAGGCGAAGACGGTTCCATTTGCAGACAAAGTCATAGAGCGCTACACGAATGAATAACGCATTCTCATTGTGAAGTTATTTTACTAAAATGATGAAAGTTTTGCGGCTACAGTTCGCAAATTCCTATCAATTTGGGGTCACAATAATGCTCCAAATGAGTCAACTGTAAAGAGATTAATGGATAAATTTGCCAAAACTGGGTCTGTTAGTGATATAAAGACAACAACGCGCCTTCGACCAGGTCGATCGACCGAAAATGTCCCAGCTGTACGTGATGATGTCTCTCAAACTCCATCCACCTCAATTCGACACCGAGCTCAGCAAATTGGTGTCTCTAAATACACTATGCAGCGAATTTTGGCGAAAGATTTGCATCTTCATGCATACAAAGTTCAATTGACTCAGGAACTGAAGCCAGCCGACCATGGACAGCGAAGGGAGTTCGTTAATTGGGTATTGGAGAGACAACACGATAATGCTGATTTTGCCGATAAATCATCCTCAGTGACGAGGCTCATTCCCATCTTGATGGCTTCGTCAATGGGCAGAATTGTCGCATTTGGGGTGAGAAGAATCCTCGAGTGATTCACGAGAAGCAAATACATACTCAACGTGTCACTGTGTGGTGTGGATTTTGGGCTGGAGGAATCATTGGATCTTTTTTTTGAAAATGAGGCATGTCAAGCGCAAACAGTCAATGGTGTTCGGTATCGTGAAATGATAACCAGTTATTTCGCGCCTAGAATTGAAGAATTGAATGTGGTGGGCATGTAGTTTCAACAAGACGGCGCCACATGTCATACAGACAGAGACACAATTCAATTGCTGCATCAGTCATTTCCCGGTCGTGTTATTTCGCGTTTTGGAGACCTGAATTGGCTGCCTAGATCGTGCGATTTAACACCATTAGACTTTTTTCTTTGGGGTTTTTTAAAGTCAATGGTTTACGCGAATAAGCCGATGACGACTCAAGTCTTAAAAGAGGAAATTGGACGCTGCATTAATGAAATACTGCAGCATTTATGCAAAACGGTCATTGAAAATTTCATTAAAAGATCGCGTGTGTGCCATCCGCGGCGGCCATCTGCCCGATGTGTTGCTCCATACATAACCTCATTCTGTCTACTTTACGATATAATAAAGTTTCACGATTTTTTTTTAAATATCTGTGTTTTATTTAAAATTTAAATCTTGCGTTCTTATTGGGACACCCTTTATATATGTATATGTATAATTTAATGCGAAAAAAGAGCAACACCTTAAAGGACACGAGTTACATCCTAGGTATCTTAAGGTGACTTTCGTTTCAAGACTATTTAAGACGTTTGAGCTGCACTTGTCTGTCTATTAGTTGGTTGACTGGACAGATGGTGGTTACAACAACAATTCAAGTAATTTTATAATGACACTAATAAAAATTTACCAGTACAGATATTTTTACGACATAATTTGGGATTACAAATGGGAAAAATTGATTAAAAAAAAACCCGAGCGGGCAGCTTTAACACAAAATAACAGATTTAATAAAAGTCGGTGTTAAACGATTAATTTAAAATTAAAGTGCTGAATTTAAATTTATATTAGGTCGCTTTACAATTTTGTATCAGTTAATACAACTTTTACTACTGGAGCAATATAAGCCATTCCATCCGATAATAGCCTGTGCAAATGACCTTGAAACCGAAAATGTTGTTTCTATTATATCATAGCTTGCCACTCTTTAATCAATAATTTGGAACTGGTAACCTCCAATTACAAAATTTCTTATCACTTATCTTATCATGTACCATCATTTGGGTAACTCCAATCATAAAATATTTTATTATAATTTCGGATCCAAAAAAAAAAAACATTGCACACGGTCATTTTTCTTACTCCCTAATTTGAGACTGCATCTTAGAATATGAACTAACCACGCCAATTCTGATACATCGTAAATTTTCTTCCATCTATAAATTAGAATTCTGTAAACCCCATCAATCGAAAATTGGTCATGTTTTCATAATTTGTGAAGTGTAACGCAACTTCATTTTTAGAGCAATTTTCTGTAGAGTAATTTTGGAAGAGTAATTTTCGAACGGTTTATTCTATCCTCCTATGTTAGAACTAAAAATAATATTTTTGTCATATCTACTCGGGCTTAAATCTTAACGTTTTACATGTTTACATGCCTTTACAGAGACATAGAGAGAGGGTATTGAGCAGTCAGCCGACAGAAAATTTCCGCACAAGTTTTTGTATTTTTTTTTATCGATATTTTATAATTTAAGAATCGTTTTACTCACCTGATTAAAGTAGGGAGATGGTCCACCGCCGATAAGGAAAAGTATATTACTGCACAAACTTAGAATCTCTTCGGCTCTGCAAAAGGCTGGCATCAACAAGCGCATTAAAGTATCGCCAGGCGTAAATTTCGACGTACCCATGAGGGTACCCAGCATGGTGGGATTATTTAGCAAAGGACCCAGCGCCTTTGCAAATGGTGAATTCATATTCTCCATGAACACTGGCGGTGCCAACATATGTGAAGTCTTTATCGCATCATTATACTCGGGCCGGCTGGATAGCATGACAAAGAAAGCGGTGGTACCCTGAGAGTGACCCACATAATGGAGTTTATCTTGGCCCGTTATGGAAAAGATAAAATCTATTTTGGCTGGTATATCAGACACACCAATTTCATGCCAAGAATATGCCCAGAAAGAAGGCAACAGTGGCCTCAAAGAAACGTGTTGCTGGGAATAATCATTACCGCGACTATTACCAAGCCAGACATCGTATCCCGCATCAGACAGCATATACGGCAGACCGTCGTTGGGCCCATTGAATACCCAAGAGTCAGAGGAACACAGTAGGCCATGCATTAGAAGTACCACATTTTTATCGCTTTCATTTTGATTATTCAAGTTATGGGAATAGGGAATGCGGAACATGGTGAGTTTGTAGCCATCGTCCGTCTCGACCAAATGACTCTCACAGGGATAACCATGTTGAGCAATACGATCGCACTGAAAATAATAAAGGCTTAGGAATCAAGAAAAAAAAAAAATAACTAATAATACTTACTGAGTTGTGGGAAATAGAGCCTAAAACCCCCGTCACACAGAGCAAATTTAAAAGCAGAAATATCTTCATCTGATTTGATGTTAATTGCAAACGATACTAACATCAGAGTAAATAAAAATCTTTCATTTTATACTAATTTGTATTAAAAAGTTTTGAAAGAAATCAAATTTAATACAAAGATGAGATATTTATTTTATGCATTCCTAATACACATTATCTACGAGAGGTCATAAGATCGAAAAAGAGAAGTTGAATGACTTTCCTTAATCTTACTGAATACACGAGTATATAAATAGGAGGTGATTTGTTTGATTTTGATAATAATGTTGTCAACTCTTAGGGATTTAATCGCATTAAGCATTATTAGGTATTAAAATCAAAGCACTACACGAAATTTTAATATCAAAGTTTTCAAACGCCTTGAGTTTGGAATGCTCAAGCGAGAAATAATTCAAATACTTTTGTAATACGGATTCGCGGGAACCAACGAATGGAGTTCCCACTATTCGAACATAGGTCGCGGAATTTATATAAGAGTCTCCTAAATGGGGAGCAATTTACATGCTAGCTATCTGTCGGGCGGATGGTTAGGGTCTACGTTGAACGTCCATATATTCTTAGCAACCTGGGACATAAACAATTTATTTTTGGCTACCTAATTCAAAAGATATTAGTTTAAAAAGGACTTTGCAATCATAGACGTACTCTAATTAAACCATAACAAAAAAAAAAAAAAAAACAAAATGCCCATTTATGGTCAGATCAAACAAAATAAAGTAATCACAGTCGTCAAATGGTTGTAACGGATGCCTACATGATATCGGATCCCTATCCTCCTTACCCTATTCCCACCATACTTTTAATGGCTTTGTATTATTTAAAATCATTAACATGATCCTAACCTGTCCTTAACTCTTCACCGTAATCAGGTTAACATTTACAAATATATTTCGCTGAATACAAAGTTTATTAACTAAATTTACTATCTTAACTGAAACTAAGCGATTCATGAAATTTACATAATATGTATTTATATCTTGAGATTAAAAATTAAATGTTGAGTATAACAATATATATAAATTAGAGTGGAATAAATTTCAAAACTACAACATAAAAATGTCGTAAAGGAGACCATGACTACTGAATGGAGACGATCGTGTCTGAATATTTCATTAACGATCTACTAAATTATCATTGATGCTTCAATTAAGGATATACGACAGTATTAACCGAATTATATTTAAAAATTCAGTAGAATTTATGCATATGTATGTATGTAGATATATGTATGTATGTACTTCCTCACGGCTCCTACACAATCGCTAGTAACCTGATCAACGGTTTTATCACAATTTTCCATGCCTAAGGAGTAGATGTGCCACTCAATGCCCAAGGAGGGTAAAATCAGTTTGTCCTTAATGGATGATCAAATGAAGCAGTCATCTCATCACCCAAAATGTCAACAACGGGACCAGCACAAATTTTAGCTGTCATGTTCATTTAGTTTTTTCTTCTCTTTTTCATCACAACTAGTTTTTGCTGGTTGATTAAAATTTCAAACAATGAACTTTTTCTCAAACGCAATCGACAAACAAGCACAGCCACTCCAAATGACACGTGATAGAAGATTCCTCCCCTCCTCCTCATCGTCTGTCCACCGATCGCCCCATTAACAGGCCAATCACCATCCGGCTGTTCCCCGGATGTACCGATTTATCGTTCTGCTTCGCATTCGGATGTCACCGTCGTTCTCCGGAATGGTGATATTTAGCACGGGATGGGAATGTTGTAACTCCCTATCTTTATAACAACATACTTAACTGGGGTCTTACTCTATTTACTAAGGTACACTATATGTATATACTTATTGCGTAATTCTTATCCATACCAAATTCTTATATTTATCTACTACAATAGCAACAAATTGAATAGAATAAAAACATGATCATGTTTAGGTTCATGCAAAAAGAAGAGAAAGAATACACTTATGTTGAATCTAAAATAGGGAATTTTCCTACAAATGAATTGATACAATTTCTAAATATTTATATGATGCAACTTCATCTTCATCATCATCCTCTTATAGACTATAGTCCTCATGTGTAGCATTATGTGAATGGTAAGGTGCAATTATATAGAAGGAGTAATTAGTAACAATTAGAAGTACAACTTTGGATAAAATCTTTAAAATTGTTTGACAAATAAAGTAAAATTCATTTGTTCCAAATAATACAGATATGTTTTCTTAGAGAAATTGCGAGTCCCCAAACGAACCCCAAAAATAAAAATGTTTTTTGATGTGTTTTTTGTTTTTATATACATCCCTTAATAATATTCTTTTTTCTTTCTTGGGGTTTTCCTTTTCACATTAACAGTTTTATATACCTAGTCCTGCCATATGTTCTGTTACAAATATAAAACGCGATAAAAAAAACCAATATTCATATTGTATTCAAAATTATTTTATTTATTAGAAGACAATATTGGTTATTAAAAAAAAAATTGTATTCACTCGAAATGGCCGCCTTTTGCTTTAACACAAGTTTTCAAACGGTGTGGCCATTGGGCTATAGCCGCATGTACGATTTCCATGGAGATCGAGGACGCTGCTCTGGTTAATGCTGTTTTAAGGCTTCCCAAATTTCTGTGGGGAGTATTGCAAGCCATATTCTCCAATTCTGACCACAAAGCATAATCCAGTGGATTGAGATCTGGACTCCCTGATGGCCAATCTTCTGCTGCTATTAAGCCAGGAATATTGACTCTGAGCCACTCCTGCGTGGTTTTAGCTTTGTGCGCAGGAGCAGAGTCCTGTTGGAAGATCCATCTACGTCCATTGAAAAGGGTATTGGTCAAACCCTTCACAACACCCTCTAACACATCTTTTTGGTAAACCTTTGCACCAGTTTCTACGCCCTTTTCACAGAAATGGAGGGATGTGACACCATGGTGGGAGACCCCCACCAAACCATTACGGAAGAGGTATGGTGGCCACGTTGAACCCTTGGAACAACTTTTTCCGCTTCCTTAGATGAAGTGGCATAAATCTTGTCATTTTGTTTGTTGGAAACTTCTTCCACGGTAAAAATTTTCTCATCCGTAAACAGAATGTTTTCATGGCCATTGTCCGCATGCCACTGCAAAAGTCGCTTGCATCTTTCCAGCCTAATTTTTTTTAGCTGAGGAGTTAGAAGATGCCCCGTGGACCGACGACAGGCTTTCATATGCAGATCATCCCGAATCAGCCTAGACATGGATCTGGTTGATATATCCAATTCCTTGGACATGATTTTCTGCTTTCTAAGGGGATTTCTCCGAATTCTTTCACGCACTGCCTTTATTACCGCACTCGTACGGACAACGTGCGGGCGACCACTTTTTGGCCTGTCTTGTACTCCAGACAATTCACCGAAGCGAGCAATAGCACGATAAACGAACATTCTTGATATTCCGAGTGGTTTTAGCAACTCGAAAATTTGGCCAGCACTCTTTCCGCACTTATGCAACGCTATTGCGCCGACTCGATTCTCGTTAACGCCCCACTCCATGTTAACAGATTGCAAACTGAAACCAAACTGTCTAGTATTCTTCACTAATCAGTGCATGTGTTCTGAAAAAAAAGTTAACGGTTCTATTCCCGCAAGAAGTTTTGAACGATAAGCGCTGGAAATTGTGTAACATAACATATGGCAGGACTATGTATATATGTATATATATATATATAAGGGTGTCCCAACAATAGCGCAAGATGATGCAGCAATTGAATTGTTTCTCTGGCTGTATGACATGTGGCTCCGTCTTGTTGAAACCACATGCCCTTCACATTCATTTCTTCAATGCTAGGCACGAAATAACTGGTTATCATTTCACAATACCGAACACCATTGACTGTTTGCGCTTGACATGCCTCATTTTCATAAAAAAAAGATCCAATGATTCCTCCAGCCCAAAATCCACACCACACAGTGACACGTTCAGGATGCATTTGCTTCTCGTAAATCACTCGAGGATTTTTCTCACCCCAAATGCGACAATTCTGCCCATTGACGAAGCCATCAAGATGGAAATGGGCCTCGTCACTGAAGATGATTTTATCGGCAACATCAGCATTTTCATGTTGTCTCTCCAATATCCAATTAACGAATTCCCTTCGCTGTCCATGGTCAGCTGGCTTCAGTTCATGAGTCAATTGAACTTTGTATGCATGAAGATGTAAATCTTTCATCAAAATTCGCTACATACTGGATTTGGAGACGCCAATTTGCTGAGCTCGGTGTCGAATTGAGGTGGATGGAGTTTGAGCGACATCATCATGTACAGCTGCGACATTTTCGGTCGATCGACCCGGTCGAAGGCGCGTTGTCGTCTTTACATTACTAGCATACCCAGTTTTGGCAAATTTATCCATTAATCTCTTTACAGTTGACTCTTCTGGAGCATTATTGTGACCCCAAATTGATCGTAATTTGCGAACTGTAGCCGCAAAACTTTCACCATTTTGGTAAAACAATTTCAAAATGAGAATGCATTGTTCATTCGTGTAGCGCTTCAGTTTTACTAACGTCGTACCTTCTACTAGCAAACAATAACAATTGTTCAAATGTTAAACAATGACACTTCGAATGGCGCCAAATTTAAATCTTGCGTTCTTGTTGGGACACCCTTTAGAAAAGAATTGTTTGTTCTTTTATTTTCTTTATATCCACATTGTATTTTAAAAAAGGGAATATAATATAAATTTCCGACCTCAAATACACATATATGGATCGTCTACAGCTTACTACGAGGGTGCTTCCAAAACTAGCTGATCTAATGTATAGATATGTTTTAAATTTCAAGGTGCTACGTTGTTTAGTATTTTTTTTTTTTTTTTTTTTGTGAGCCGTCAAAAGTAAACGATCTTAGTGAATTTGTAAGCATGGGAACAATTCGTCACCGTTATGTAATTCAATATTCCTATCTGAAAGGTTTCAGTCCAACCTTTATTAAGGGGTCCCGGTCGTCTAGAGCTCGAAAATTTAGGGTGTTTTCAGGAATTTCGTTTTACAATAAAAAAAAAATGAAAAACGATATTTAATATTTTTTATGCTTTTTATTTAACTTCTTTTACATACAAAAATGAAAAAAAAAAATTTAATTGTAATAACTTTAAAAATGACGCTGAAGTTGACCCTCCCGAAAAATTGGTGTTGTCAATATTGGCTCTTCTATTTATCACAAAAACCAAAAAAAATATTAATCAGTATGACCGTACTAGAATAAACAGAAAATTGACAAAATGGCGCGATTTTGAATTTGACGCTCTAAAAATCGGGGATTTTTCTTCAGTTTTTGAGTCCAAAAAAATACGAAATAATTGAAATAATAATATAATTCTAGTACGGGCGATAGCCATTGATGTTGAGTTAATTGTTAAAATTTCAGACAATTCGGTTGAATAGTTTTTTTGACAACCCCAGGTCGAAAAAAAGTAGTTTTGAGATAATTAAGTTTAAAGTTTTAAAAGTTTATATTTTCAAAAATTGCAGAAATTTTTACTACTTACAGTTAATCAGCGATTCCTCTGATTTTTTCGCGCTGTTTGAGCTTCTTTTTAGTCATCAGTACTCGACGGTTGTCTGCACATACTCGACGCGCGTCGCTGTCTCGTGCAAGTTGCTGGCGAATCCTTCATTAAATGTGCAGGCAGAAATATAATCGATTATATTATTTATTCGATTATTTTTTTGCCAACAAACTGATGTTTTGGCGCCAGCTGGCAGACACAAGAAGTGAAACTATCATTATTGTTCTGGTTATTACTACCAATACACCTTTCCAATAAATCATCTGCTGTTAACTCTTCGCTGATGGGTTAAAATATTTCTTTCGCGTCATCGTCTAGAACAGGTGGATGCTAATATGTATCTAAAGTAGCTGCAGCTTTACTCTGGCGCCATTTGCACCAGGATTCTGGATCTGGAGGACAGTGTGAGTGTTGATGATTGTGCTTTTGACTCTACCTGTCAAAAACGGCTGTAGAATCGAAAATACTGAGAATATTCTTCCAAAAATTTGACAGTATATTATTAAAAGCCCATACTTTCGAAATATAAAAAAATCGATTTTTTTTTTAAATTTTAAACCACCGGGACTCCTTAAAGCCGTGTTAGATTCTGCTCTGGGGGAGTCTGCTTCTTTGTTTATGTTTACGACTGTAAAATATTCTTCTTAGGCGGCGACTGCAAGCACTTCAATCTTCTGCGCTTCTCCTCCAAATTGTCACACCAATTTTCGATAGTATTTCACAAGCCTGGCTCATTCAACAGAGTTTTGGTCGCCCTCATCTGCGCCGTACATCGAGCTCGTTGTCGAAAACTTTCCGTGTCGGAGCATTTGGATCCATCCGCACAACATTACCCAACCAACGCAATCGCTGCATATTAATGCGTTTGACCACGTCGATGCCGGCATAAAGCTCACATCAGAGTTTAAACAAGGCCGTACGAGCTGCCAAGACGAACACCGTAGTGGTTGACCAATTAAGGTTAAGAAAACTCACGAAATTGTATTCCATGATCATCGGCTGAAGGTACGTGAGCTAGCTGAAATGATAGGCATTTAAAAAAGTGTTATACGTCGTATATTGACCGAAGATTTGAAGATAAGAAAACTGTTCGCAAGATGCATGTCGCGCTTGTTTTCAATAGAGCAGAGAATAGAGTCGTGAAGATGTTTCAGTAGAGCGTTTGATGATATTTCATCGCAATAAAGCCTAATTTTTGCGTTTATTTACAATCATGAATAAGACAAGGGTCCATCACTTCACACCTGAGACAAAGGAACAGTTAAAGCAGTGGACTGGAATAGGAGAATCGTCTCCAAAGAAGGCGAAGATGGTTACATTTGCTAGCAACGTCATGGAATCTGTTGTTTTGGGATGCGCATCGGATTATTTTTATTGATTATCTTCAGAAAGGAAATACCATCAACGGCGGATATTATGCTTATTTATTGCAAGATTCAGGTAATGAATTTATGGAAAAAGATCGCATTTGGCGAAAAAGAAAGGTGAAAGTTGATTTTATTATTGGTAAAAATTAGCTCAGGCATTTTTGATTTTCAGAAAAGAACACCATTTTAAAAAATTTGATTTTTACAGAATTTATGGAAAAAGTTTTTTTTTTCGATTTGCGTTTATTGTTATTACTTGTTTTTGTTATTTTTTACCATTTCTTTAAATTTTGAGAGGTAAATACTACTTATATGAAATATGAGACTTGGTTTTAAAATATGCTTCGTTTTATCAATATTATTTTCTTAATATTATTTTTTCAGTTTTTCGAATTTTAGAAAAATGCAATAAAACCGCATTTTTTACGTTTAGCATACTTTGATTTGCTGGCATTCTGAAACATTTCATATATTAATCTTACAATTTTCAAGGAAAGTTGCAGGTATTTGCAGAATCCTCTAAAAGTTAGCATGTTTTATGCGTAAAGGCTGGTACAATGCTGATTTTTCAGGATGAAACTTTATTTTAAAAAATGGTCGTGGAATTTGAAATTGAATTTTTTCACCGGATAATACTACATATATTCACGAGGAAATTATTGTTAAGTGGCAACGCCAACATCTTTTTGTTGGTTAACAACACTAAAATTGGAACAGTATACGTTTTTGTCTCATAATATGTTCATTAATACATTTGTAAACTCGTGAAATGAAGTAATAATAAAAAGAGATATTTTTTCTATAATTTTGAAAATATAAATATTATCGAATATTTTATGAGATAAAAACATAGGTTGTTCCGATTTTGGTGTTGGAAACCAACACAGAAAAAGCTAGCAATGCCACGAATTGTTTTTACGAGCAAACAATGTCTTGTGGAATTTTTTTCTTCGTTAAAATTACATAGTAACTAGCTTAACAGGCAGTTGTATGTTTTTCCGTCATAATATGTTTAATATCGCATTTGTATTTTGTATTGCAATTTCATTGTTCCTTGACCCGAAGCAAT
>JAHXMU010000070.1:905669-1005063 GCA_019455685.1 Philornis downsi
AAGTATTGAGTCGATTTAGCACCCTCACATATGATAGAATTCATTCTCTAAAATTATTTTAGTGCGATCGTATTTCTCATCATGGCTATCGCTGTGAGAGCCACACAGTGCGAACGGATGATGGCTACATACTCACCATGTTTCGCCTGCCATACTCTCATGGATCCGATAATACCAGAACAATAAATTCAAGTTCCCCGTGTGTAGTATTAATAATGCATGGACTATTTGGTTCATCCGATACGGCTGCTCTTAATGGGCCTCATAATGGTTTAATTTACATGTTGGCCGACGCTGGCTGTGACGTGTGGCTTGGCAATGCCCGGGGCAAGCGATATTCCCAAAGACATGCTTCCAAATCTTCATGGTTGCCTTCATTTTGGGACTTCTCGTGGCATGAAATTGGAATCTGGGATATACCTGTAAAAATTGACTATATTCTATCGACAACTGGCCAAGATAGCCTCCATTATGTGGGTCATTCTCAGGGAGGCACTTGTTTTTTAGTTATGCTCTCAACCAGAACTGAGTACAATTCAAAGATAAAAACTTCCCACTTACTAGCTCCGGCAGTTTTTATGCAACATACGAGATCTGCATTGTTTGAACAACTGGGAGATATTCTGGGTCAGCCTAATTCGCTGGCGACCACCTTCAGTTCCATAAAATTGGGTTTCCCAATATTTTGCAAGTGGTCGCCACTGCAATATTTCTGTAACGGCCTCACCAAGCTTCTTATGAGCAATTGGTCTCCACATGTGAATGTGGTAAGTATAATAAAGAAATTAGCAATAATTTGTTTCCTATTACGATTCCTTGTTGATACAATAGTTGAGCTGTATGAGTTATGCTCTTTATTCAGGTTTAAATACAATAATAAGAAAGTCACGTTTTAAATTTAATACTTTGCATAGCTGACATTTGCATATATTTATTTTAAGATTTTGTTTTTAAATTCCTATTCTACTTCATTCTCTAAAGTATTTTGCATATCTTACAGACTCTGCTCCCCCTTTTTTACGAAACACATCCAGATGACTGTTCCTTACGCCAATTGATCCATTTCTTGCAAATACGGAAGAAAGGCTCCTTTGCAGCCTTTGACTACGGTAGCGCTCATCTAAATATGGCCAGGTATGGCGCAAAAGAGCCACCTGTTTACCAGTTTCAAAATATTAATACCACAAATCCAATTCATATATATTATGCCGATGGTGATGACTGGGTTGCTATAGAAGATATTCAAAATTTACTTAAAATTTTGGATACAAAAGCTGTACCGCATCAAGTCAAATATACACAATTCAATCATTATGATTTTGTGTTTGCCGAGAATGTCAAGGAGGTGATCAATGATTGCATTCTTGATCTGATTACTGGAGGTGATGGTAGCACAAAGTGCACATCTTTATTCTGGAACTAAAACAAAAGTGGCTTATAAGGAGTATGTATACGAGCGGAAATGGAAATTATGTAAGGTGAACATTAAAATATTATTTTTATTTTTTTTTTAATAATAAACAAACTTTAAAAATTAAAATGATTACAGTTTTTGAAATGGGATTTTCAGTATGAAGATCTTGTATCAAAAACACTTGAATTGGTATAAAGTAGGACAGACGATCTAAGTTCGGCCGGATTGCAGTTCACAGCAGCGTTGATGATGTACCGTCAATGAAGTGACGCGTTAAACTTGACTTTTCCCATGAACACTATATCGTCTTGGCTTAGGATTCGAGCGGAAATTTTACTATTGTTCAGTAACCTCGCCCATATCTAGGATGGTCTCTTAGAAATCGGTGTAAATTACCTATATAGTTTTCACTTAAACAATAAAAGGTACAAATATTATAAACTTTCGAAAAAATGGTAATCTTCCAAAACTAGGGTTTTAGTTTTTAATAGATTAATTTACCCCAATTGAGACACTGGCCGCAGCCATAACATCAGGGTCGAGGTATCGACTTATTGGTAGGTACAAGGGCGGTCCCTAAACAAGGCGACCTAACAAAGAAGACACAAAAAGGAAATATTTTCTTTATTTTTAAACATAATCTCCTTTTAGTTCTATACACTTTTTCCAGCGATATTCAATAGCTTCTAAAACCAATTTATAGTAAGAACTGTCAAACACCTTAAAATAGCCATCATGCGGAGAGTCCAATTCTTCATTGTTGGCAAATCTTTTACCACCGAGCCATTTTGTTCAAGTTTGAAAATAGAAAATAGTCCGAGGATGCTAAATATGGTGCGTGCGTGATGAAGCAATTCGAACTTTATTTCATTCATTTTGGCCATCGCAATAGTGGATGTGTGAACTGGAGCATTGTCTGGACGAAGCAACGCTTTCTTTTTCGCCAAATGCTGCCTATTTCCATAATTTCATCATCTAAACGCTGCATTAAATTAGTATAGTATTCACCACTGATGGTTTTTCCTTTCTGAAGATAATAAATAAAAATAATCTCAAGCGCATCTCAAAAAACAGCCACCATGACCTTGTCTGCAGATGGAATCGCCTTCGCCTTCTTTGAACACGATTCTCCCATTCCAGTCCACCGCTTTGACTGTTCCTTTGTCTAAGGTGTGAAGTAGTGGTCTTATTCATGATTACAAATCGACCCGGTATAACATCGGCAAGCACTCTACTGAAATATCTTCACGATGCTGTTTTTGTTCTATTAAAAGCAAGCGCGGCACCCATCTTGCGCACAGCTTTCTCATCTTCAAATCGTTGGTCAATATACAATATACAGCACTTTTTGAACGCACATCATTTCAGCTAGCTCACGCACTTTGTGGATGTTCTTAAATGTGTCTGGCAGCTCAGACTCCCCCAGTGTAGAATCTGGCTCGGCTTTAATATTGGACATAGATCTTTCAATTTGAAATATTGAATTACATAACGGTGACCAATTTTTTCCATGTTTACAAATTCATTGAGATCGTTTATTTGGATGGCTCAAATAACAATACTAAACAACGTGGCGCCTTAAAACTTAAAACATATGTTTTATAAGGTTGCCACTTTTTACCAAAGTAATTTTTTTCGAACTTCTGACAACATCCGGTTTGGACCGTCCTCGAAATGGGCTCCAAATACATAATATGCCGACAGGCAGCTTTTTCATTTCAAATTGTTTTTCTTCTTTTTCTGCATATTTCAATAACCATTCACCCACGACCACAGACGACCCACCCACGACGGTACCTTAGAAATTGTATAGATTGAAATGTCTCTTTTTAGTATCCAATAACTACCGCTAGCGTGTATGGCTTTTAGTCAATAAATAAGTGGTATATTCCGGGCCTGGCTGCAGTCCTTGTAGAGCATCGATTTCCTATCGGACATTATATTGTAATTCAACCTATTTTTACTGTGAAAAAATTAATATTTATTAGCATTTTTCAATAATCACGCCCACAATTAGAGTAGTTTCTTATTTATAAAAAATTATATCAATTGTCATGGTGCTTTCCTAGTATCCATGCAGTACCACTATATACATATACATATAGCTTTTAATTGTTGAAAACGGTTTTATGGATAAAGCCCAATTTTCTAAAGTCGAGACCCGTTTTAGACGAGTTTTTTTCAATTGGGACGCTTTAGCCGAATTCCGAAATCAGCCTTCCTATGACTATGATATATTTTTAAGCTAAATTTCAACCTGCTACTTCAAGTGGTGCGATTTCTATGGTTTCAACTGACGCATGGCTGGACAAACGAAGGATCGACTTGGGTTTTTAATACGATCTGCTAGAAAAGTCACCGGTTAACGATTAAAGAAATTAACTGTATTTTCTGAAAAACATTTTATTTCTCGCAGAAAAGTCTATTTTACGTGTCCCCTCGATTGAAAACGGGTGCCCTGATATGCTAACTTGACTTTTGGAAAGAGGAAAGTCAGTTGGAGCCATGCAAGGTGAACACGATGGTTATTCAAAGAAATTTTGAGTTTGACTTTTTCACCAGATATTCGTTCACAATGATAGCCTTGTATTATGGTACGTTATGCTAATGTGTAAAGTCCATCAGTTTTCTTTCTTTCCATAAATCTGACCTTATTCGACGAATTTGCTCTTTTTAAAGGCACATAACGTCCAGATAATATTTTTTCTTCTGATAAGAAAACACCTCAATAATCAAATAAAACTGTCAACATTACGTTAACTTTTTGACCCGCTATGAAATGTTTTCTTTTCGAATTCGACTCAGTACGAAGGCGCAATTCCAAAGGTTATTGATAGATTTACATGTCAATTTATTAAACCCACCGGCTGTAATGTGTTTTATGAATATGGGATTTAAATTGACGCGTTCTAACACTTTTTCTGAGACCTTTACGCGATTGAGTTTTTGAAAAAAAATCAGATCTATCGGGACTAGTCGGGAGGCCTTTCATACCTAAACGATTTTGTAAAATGATCCAGTTTGATTCTTGATTTATCAACTATTTCTCTTAAACCTAAATAACAATTTCCAGTCACAATTTCCTTCACTTCATCCATGTTAACTTCAGATTAAAGCTTTGATGGTCGATTAGAGTGAGGCAAATCTTTCAGCATATCTCGATCGCTTTTGAATACAGTGTACCACTGATACGCACCTATTTTTGATAAAGTCAAAATTTCATTTCCAATATAAAATTTAAGGCGAAACTTTGTTCGATATAATGATCAATAATTAAGATCAGAAAATGCCCTTAAAATGAACAGCCAAAATAGAGAACTGTAAGCAAACTAGATGACAGATTGCGCTGCGTCTCAATACAGAGGACAGTTGTGCCAACTTAGCGACAAAAAAAAAAGTTAAATAAGCTCTTCAAGAGAAATTTTAAAACGATTGACACTCTTTTGTGATAGAATGACGTTTCTTACGTAGTTTTCAAAACGTGAAGCAAATGGGGTTTTGATCTCCTTATGTGGCGAGTGGAATAGATAGTCTCATCTATTATACGCCGCCGGTAGAAAATAGTTCCAAACGCTTCGATCTTCTGCGCTTCTCCTTCAATTCGTCACGCCAAGTTTCGATAATATTTCAAAAACCTGGTACTTTCAACGCAGTTTTGGTCGCCCTTTTCTGCGCCGTCCATCGAGTTCGTTGTCGAAAACTTTTCATGCCGGAGCATTTGGGTCCATCCGCACAACTTGCCCTAACCAACCCAATCGCTGTATATTAATGCGTTTGACCACGACGATGTCGGCAGATAGCTCATACAGCTCGTTGTTCATGCAACGCCGATACTCTCCGTCAACGATAAAGGGTTCATATATTTTCCGGAGTATTTTCCTCTCGAAAACTGCCAGTACTGATTCATCCGCTTGCGTCATAACCCAGGATTCTGCGCCATATAACAAGATGGGCAGAACCAACGTCTAGTACAGTCGGATTTTTGTTTGTCGAGAGAGGGCTTTATCATTGAATCGCTTGCTTAGTCCATAGTAACATCTGTTAGCAAGCAATACTTTCCACTTTATCTCCATGCTGATGTCATTCGTTATGTTTACAGCGGAAACGAGGTAGATGAATTCTTGCACCACTTCAAAATTATAGTTGTCAGCGTTCACACAGCGTGCCAAATGAGTAGACTCTTTGTTCGTTGAAACCAATAACTTTGTTTTGTCCTCGTTTACCACCAGACCCATTTTCGCTGCTTCCTTCTCGATGTTTGAGAAAACTGCAGTAACATCTCACAGTTTTCGCCCAACAATATCTATGTCATCTGCATATGCCAGTAACATATTAAAGATGGTACCAGTCTTCTTAACTGCAGCTTTCATCAAAATCATCTCCAACAGTATGGAAATAATGACAAAGGAAATAATGGAGTTTTAATACCATCGCGAAAATAGATGTCTCCAATTCCACCGCCCTGGCAGTAATCAAACTGAACAACATTTGTATATCATATAACTAAAACTCCAATATTTTATTCCATAATTTATAAATATTTTCTTTATAAATGCCGACTTAATTGTTACAGTTACCTAATCATTAGTTAATCTATCACAAAATTCGTAACTAATCGTAATATTTGGCATATTCCATTACTGAAACATTACTGCTATTTATAAAATATTTAGCAAGGTTAAATTATAACTCCGGCTCACTTTTAGCCATATTCATAGAAATTCAACGCATTAACTACATTTTCAAATATGATCTCTCTCACACCCAGACCACAAATGAAATCAAAGTGATTCCATTTCTTGTGGGGTAATTTGTAAATGCCCTGGATACTTTTCAAGCGTCTTATCAACAGCCAAATGTCCTCAACCGACACAATGTAATCATTTTCAGCATAATAGATCGTCGTGGGTACGGTGACATTTTCCAGACAATATTCTGGTGGCTCCAACTGATGATAGTGCAGGTAATTGTGCTCGACACCATAATCATACTGACGAAACTTCTTGGACATGTAGCCCTGGAAATAATGCATGATTTGTTTGAACGATCCGCCCACGGGGAAATTGGCCATTATGTCTGGTAGCAGGGTCTGAAATAGAATTAAAATTATTAAAATTATAATAAAATTAATATTATTAAAATTATTAAAATCAAAATTATTTGTATTTTATTTCATGTTCATGTCCGAAATGGAATTAAGTGAAATTATTTATATTTTATTTCATATTCAGTCACTAACATCTGTGTTGCATATAAACAAATTATAGATAGAACGATTATAAAGCTTTCCCAAGTTTTGTTTAGTCTGTGACTAAGGTTTTCTTTGCAATCGAGTTCCTTCAAATCGAAATAATTTCGAAATATGTAGAGCAATCAATATGGAATGTAATGTGGAAATATGATAACCTTAATTGGCTCTTCGATTAAAAGCTGGTATTACACTAACTTTTCACGGTAAAACTACTTATACAAAAAATTGTCGTACAATTTGAAGCGAAATTTTTTTCATCATTGATATATTTTTTCACCAGAAAAATTTTCTTAAGTGGAAATGCCAACTTTTTTTCCCCCTTTTGAATTCTAACACTAAAATCGGAATAACGTGTATTTGTACATTGGAATATGTTCGATAATAAAGGGTGTCCCAACAAGAACGCAAGATTTAAATTTGGCGCCATTCGAAGTGTCATTGTTTGACATTTGAACAATTGTTATCGTTTACTAGTAGAAGGTAAGAGGTTAGTAAAAATGGAGCGCTACACGAATGAACGCCGCATTCTCATTGTGAAATGAGGTGTACGAATCAGGCAAGCAATATTCAAGTAAAAGTGAACTCATTAATGGAATTACACAGACCTGGTCGTGTATTTAGCTGGATCTAATCAAAAAACTGTATGATTCTTTACCGAACAGAATATATGAATGTATTCTCAACCAGGGCGGAAGCACCCACTACGAAATTTTACTTAAAATACTTATTTTTAAATTAGATGTACGTAAGCAAACAATTATACCTTTCATTTAGAATTAATGCTTTCGGGTATAATCTAATTTTTGTAAAGGGGGGTCTCTTCAAATGAACCAAAAACTGAAATTAAATTTCTGTTTTTTTTTTTGTGTTTAATATTTTAGTATTTAATTCTTTAAAATAAAATAAAATTTATGTTATAGGATTACAGCAGATACGTGAAATATGATTTATAAAGGCACAACCAATTCGTTATAATTATTATTTTGGAAAAAAGCGAGCTTAGAATAATATTTAAAGGAGGTGAGCTATTCAAGTGAGCGGCACTGAATTTATTATCCTTCCTATTACTTACACATGTAGCCGTATAATTAATTACCTTATTCAGCAGTTGTGTATCATATCCAGCCGCTGGCCACAGGCGACTTACACACACCAAGGGCCTCTCATTTTCCAAACAGGCCATCGAGAGCAGTTTCTTAACATACTTATTCGTGGACACCATTTCTACGCCTTCCAATACTTTAGACACATAATTCCTAGTGCCTAACAAAGGACCAACCACCTTCGCCAAACTGCCCTTCGTATTACTCACATAGGCCACGGGAGCCAGTAGGGTGGCCGTCTTAAAAGCTCGATTGTATTGAGGTAACATGGAATTAAGCACCAAAAACACGGTGCCACCTTGCGAGATGCCAATAAAGTGCAATCTCGACTCGCCTGTATACAAACGTATGAAATCGATCATGGCAGGCATGTCATAAACACTCATCTCATGCCAAGAAAAGTTCCAAAATTCTCGCTCGGTGGCATTGTAGAAGACATTTTGGCGCGAGTAAATGTTGCCACGATTATTGCCCAACCACACATCGTATCCATGGCGTGATAGTAGATAGGGTAAAGAGTTTTCAGGACCATTGAGTAGCCAGGCGTCTGAAGAGGCATAGATGCCAGCCAACATTAAGACAACGGGACGACGCAAAACATGAGCCTCCCCATTCGCATAGTGCTGCAGGCAGGGTATCCGATGCAACGTGAGAACGTAACCATCCTTCGTTTGGACTTTATGATGCTCCACGGGAAAACCATCGTGACGTATGCGCCTCACCTGTAAACTGAATATTATTAAACTGACACATTCTTAACGATCTTAAACTTGGCCTAAATCGTGAATTGTGCGTGTGCGTGAGTTAAATGTGAGTTTGTCTGTTAGAGCGGAGGATCATATTTTGTTTTTGTTTTTTTTTTTTTTTTTATTTTTGCCTCGTGCCGTTTGTGACCGTGAATTTGTTTGCTTTTGTTGCGTTGGAAAGTGTCGGCGCGTCACACCAGGGATTTCTACGTGACTCAGATACAAAAATGTTTCACTTGAATGACTTTAAATCAGATGTGTGTCATGACAATAAAAATGTACTCATAATAAACTTTCGCATATTATCAGTGGAACGATGTGATCGGTAAACAAGAATTTCGAAAATTGAAATGTTGTTTAACCTTTAGCGGATTCCATATCGCAAGCGAACATAACTCTGCTGGAGACTGTGTTAGATGCCGTCGTGCACTCCTTCTTTAACTGGAAATCTCACCTCAAATTAATGGCTAAGATAATTGCTGAAGTTTTGTAAATACACACGTGCATTATTTCTGTGGTTTTGCGGTTAAATACTTGAACAGATAAATAATTACATAACCCTTAGTAAGATGCTTCGTTTACAGAGTGTGCCAAAGAAATGTTGACAAAATCGTTTGATACGCAAAAGAGTGTAAGGCATTGCTTACATACTTCAATAATGTCTACAGTCTACTTCAATAATAGATCCTCGATATTTTGAGAAGTAATTCATTTCTGGGCGATGGAGACCATTGAGCTATGTGTTCCTGAGTACGTATCAAATATAGAGAAAAGAAAATACGTCATATTTTTTAGTTTTTCTTCGACGAAGGCGAAAATGCAAGCCTGCATTTGGCTGCAAACGGTTCTGATACTATAACAGCCAATCACGCGCAATTTTTGTTCGATTCGAGTAAATTTGTTGTCTGAGATGCAGCAATATCAATAGAATAGTGGAAATCGTCAAATTGGATCATCACATAAAAGCTGTTCCAATTACCCAGAATATAAAAAAAGCTTAGTGTGCGGATACCACACAAGTTAACGCAAAAAAAACTCATGGACTAAAGTTTCACTTAGGATACTGCTGTATCCCAAAAAAAAAATCGACCCATTTTTGAAGCGGATGGTGTCTACTGCTGATGAAATATCGGCCACTTACGATAATGTCAAGCGAATATGTACACAGCAGCACAAAAGGTGGCCAAGCCAGGATTGACGGTAAGAAAGGTTTTGCTATGTGTTTGGTGGGATCGGAGAAATCATCTGCTATGAGCTACTTTTCTACCGCCAAACTGTTAATCTTCTGAAGCAAGCAATCGCCTAGAGGTGAATTGTATTAAATCAGGACATTACCAGGTCACACACATCGATAGATACTCGCCAGGTGATCCTGCAGCTTGATTGGGAGATTCAAGCTCCGGGCAGGGTGCAAGTGATTACCACTTGTTCCTGGTGAAAAAATCGCCTCGAAAGAAACTTGCTAAAATCAATTGTCCCATTTTCTTTTAATTAGGACGACGGGTGATTATTTAAGATTTAAGTTTGTCGGGTTGGCAGCACTGGTTGGTAATGGCGTTCAAACGTCATCTATCAAAGTGAAAAGTGTACAATATACTCTGCCATTTCATCTTGGAAAGACTAACAAACGAGCAACAATTGCAAATCGTTGAAATTTATTATCAAAATTCGTGCTCTGTGACAAATGTGCATCGTTTGATACGACCATTTTATGGTCGTCGTAATCGACCTGCCGAATCAACAATTCGTACTGTTATCTTCAAATTTCGCACCAAATTTACATCGTTGAACATAAAACCATCGACTCGCATGCGTAGAGTGCGTACCAAAGAAAATATTGCAGCCGTAGCGACCAGTGTTAATGACGATCGTGAAATGTCAATTCGTCGCCGTTCTCAGCTATTGGGCAAGTGTTACTCAACCCCAATTACCTGAGTTGAACTTGGTTGACAGGTAGTTTCATCATGACGGTGCAACTTGCCACACTGCTCGTAAAACGATGGATATGTTGAGGGATGAATTTTGGTGAGCAGCTTATCTCTCGATTTGGCCCCCAAGATCTTACGATTTAACGCCCCTTGATTATTTCTTGCGGAGTTATGTCAAGTCGTTAATCTATGTGGACAAACCGAATACTATTGAAGCCTTACAGGATAACATAACACGCGTTAATTGGACCTTCGGAACGGACATTTTGAGACGAAGCCGCGGGCAACATTTACATGAAATTATTTTTAAAAATTAAATGGCAAAGAGCAATTTATCGATTCCTATAAAAAATTTTAATATATGATGCAAATTTGCATGTTTTATTCGATTAAAAAAAAAACTACCATTAACAAATCACCCTATATAAGAGAGTCTTAATGGAATTCAAAATGACACGATACCGAACAAAATAGTGCATATTTGGCCTAAATCGGATTATTCCAACTACGCTAAATAAAGACTTCAATATCTTAAAAAAAATAATGGATTTTTCTACACCGCACATCTAAAAATGTGGTCGACCGTGGCACGATAGTTCGTAGACGCGACTGTCGTTTGCATGATCGCGGGTTCAATCCTTTATCCAGTCTCTTAACAATTTTTAAGAGGCGGTCACCTCGATGTGTCTGACGAACGCTGCGAATATTCGAGTCCGGTAAATGCTTCTTAAACTGTAATGTTTGCAACCGTCCGAAACTGTAGGTTTATGTTCAGAGTGCCTAAAAATGGAATGCGTGTAAGCTCACTGAAAGTGAGAAGTTCTGCCATGTCTCATTCATGAAATGCAAGGGAACTTATTTTGTTTTATATAAAAATTCTACACCCATTTTAAGACTCAAAATGTCATGTTTGTTTGGTTCCTGTATTTTGCGAATTTGTCGAAAATATTGTAACCACAAAATTTCTGGGACAACTTTCTCCAAATTTATGCACCATAAGGTGACTGCCATCAAAATACCTAAAAGTTGTTTATCTTTTGCTTTTTAAAGGAGTTCAAATGTATTTTGTTTGAAAGGTATATTAGACAAGATTGAAAAATGATGAATAAATTAGAATATTGTGGGATATTAAGGTGTAAAATTCTGAACAGTCTATGATCTATTAGCTAAACTGAAAATCATATCGCGATTCGCCGCATTTTTCTTAGGTCTTTAAACAAAATTGTAACGAGTAGGGTGAAAGCTGAGTGCAGGGAGACTTGAGATGCCATATCAATGTACCATAACAATAATTTGATTTGGTTAAGAACTTAAATTCACTGCTACACTATGTTATTGAAAGATTGTCTATTGTAGTAGTAATAATAATCGCAAGAAATTAAATCAAATCCTCAAATTGTTTGCTGAATGAGAATATCACTATCTCTGCTTTATACCATTATCTATTCAGTGATTTCAAAACCGCCGGTCTGGCAAGGCTATCAGCTGTTAACTACCTGTCATCTGTTATTTATTTAGCGAAAGGTTTGTCATTTACGAATATGGATCGTTTAACAACCGAAGAATGTGTAAAAATGGTTAAAACTTACTAAGAAAGTGGTGATTCAAATGTGGGCTTTCAATTGAACAAAATGTTCTTAAGCGATGAAGCACATTTCTCACCCGGCGGTTAAGTCAACAAACAAAATTGTCCCATATGGGGCATAGAGAACCCTGAAGTGATTGTGGAAATGCCATTGCATCCCGAAAAAGTGACTGAAAATGAAAAGTGAGAAATTAAAACGACGCTGGAGGAACCTCAAAAGGATCCACTGCGGTAACCAATCCAGAGGTGGACATTTAAATGGCATTGTATTTCGTACATAACAGCAAGGTCCAGGCATTATAATGAAATAAAAATTTTATCGAAATGATAACTTTATGTGTGCTTTATTTAACTTTACTTTTGACAAGCCTATATTTGATTTTAATTTACTGCAGATCACTTTTCAATCCAGTATATCCATAATAAAAGAGATTTTGTAATATTTAGCCTTAAGCAAATATTTATTTTAAAAATTTCATTTTGTTTACAGATGTAAATTTTCAAGTTGACAAAAAAAATCATTTTTGTAAATTATTTTGCCTACGAATGACAAGTCCATTAGTTGCTTGGGCAGTAATGTAAAGTAGTTTAAGTGCAATTTTTTTTTCGTAAATTGTATGTTGCTGTATGTAAAGTCACACAACAACTACGAAATAAAATAAATGGCAGAACTGAAATAATCGGTTTGAACTGCAGCCACACAGTATTTACCATATTGTTTAAATTTTTCGTAAATACATCTGCTTTAATATGAAATTTAGTTTTTCCCTTTTTTGACACATATCAAACACTTTGTATTATGCAAATACGATTTATTTAATTCATTGCATCAAAAGACACAAACCACTGGCAACGCAAATAAAGGTCATTTACGTCAATTTTAGATGTAAAAAGAAAAAAAAACTTACAACAGCTTTACTGCAACAGCTCTACACACTTTGTCCATACGTATCGCACAGTGGGATATATTCAAAGAAAGGCATCAGCAATTGATGACAGTTGATGGTGTCTGAATGTCTTTATCTATGTTTGTCTTTTCCTTTGGAATAGGCTAATGTTTTAGATTTAATATAATAATAATTATCCGTAATTTGCAAAGAATTTTAGGGCAGATAGCAAAGTTTATTGCTGCGTATTAGGTAATCTTCCAGTTCTGTTTGCCAGCGCAGAAGCACTGATTTTTACTGACCCAGCATTGCTATGAACAGTATTCTGACATCCTTCATTTCTTCAATATAATTACACTCTAGGGCAAAATTCGCATATGGAAGGGGCCGTATTGGTCCAGTGCTACTGACCAAAACCCTCAAAAATATATTGGATATATCCTACAAAATTTGTGCCGATCAAGTCAAAATGACCCTGATTTCATTTAGCTATATTTGCCTATTTGCCTGTTCATTCTTTCATCCATGGTACATGGAGAGGATTAGCTAATCTTCCAGTTCTGTTTGCGACAAGTAGAAATCTAAGTATAAATTAGAACCTGGAAAAGTACTGGTTTCTAACAATAAAACGATGGTTTTGCTATGAACAGTATTCCGTCTGATATCTTAAAGAGGATTCCTTCTATAGAATTATATTCCGAACCAAAACACTCAAAAATATGTTGGATATATCCCACAGAATTTGTGGCAATCGAGTCAAAATGACCCTGATTTCATTTAGCGATACTCGCCTGTTTGCCTGTTCATTCCTCCAGCAATGGTGCATGGAGGGGATTAGCGAATCTTCCAGTTCCAGTTTGTGACAAGTAGAAACTAGAAACTGCAGAAGTACTGATTTCTAATAATAAAACGATGGTTTTGCTATGAATAGTATTCCGTCTGATATCTTAAAGAGGATTCCTTCTATAGAATTACATTCTAGAACAGAATTCATATATGTGGCAAAGGGCATATCGGTCTAGTGCTACTGACCATAATACTCAAAAATATATTGGATATGTTCCACAAAATTTGTGCCGATCGAGTTAAAATGGCCCTGATTTCATTTAGCGATATTCGCCTGTTTTCCTGTTCATTCTTCCAGCCATGGTGCATGGAGGGGATTAGCTAATCTTCCAGTTTGTGACAAGTAGAAATCTAAGTAGAAATTAGAAACTGCAGAAGTAATGATTTCTAATAATAAAACGATGGTTTTGCTATGAATAGTTTTCCGATGTCTTAACGAGGATTTTTTCTATAGAATTACATTCCAGAGCAGAATTCATATGTGGCAAAGGGCGTATTGATCTAGTGCTACTGACCAAAACACTAAAAAATATGTTGGATATATCCCACAAAACTTGTGTCAATCGAGTCAGAATGCGTCTGATTCGATTTAGCGATATTCGCCTATCTGTCTGTTCACTCTTCCAGACATGATGCAAATCACAATTGTAAAACTTTCAAGTAATTTTTAAGCAATTTTCAGCACACTGAAAGAAATATGAGATGTTATATTGTCTTAATTGACTCAAGTCGATTCGATTTTGTATGAAGCTATTAAAAGTCGGCGTTATTACCTAAGTCGAAAGGCATTTCATACCATCAAAAATATTTTAATCTGACTAACACAGCTAGGCAAGACACGTCGAAATTTGTTCTACTTTCGAATTGTCATAACAAAAAAATTATTATTTCAAGTGAGAAAACATTGAAGTGAATGTACATGGTATTTATATGAATCATATTTGTATTTTTAACGTTTAGGATATGTGGAGGAAATAATTGATATAACTTAAAGGAGAGCATTGTCTTTATAAAGCAACACTTTTTCCATAATTTCATCACCTAGACAGTGCAATAATATTCGCCGTTGATGGGTTTTTCTTTCTGAAGATAATCAATAGAAATAATCCCATGCGCGTTCCAAATTCCATAATTATATCACCTAAACGGTGCAATAAATTAGCATAATATTGGCCGTTGATGAATTTTCCCTTCTTAAAATAATCAATAAAAATAATCCAATTCGTGTCCCAAAAAAAAAAAAAAAAACAGGCGCCATGACCTTGTCTGCAAACGGAACCGTCTACGCCTTTTTTGGACACGATTCTTCCATTCCCGTCAACTACTTTGACTGTTCCTTTATCTCAGGTATAAAGTGGTGAACTCATGTCTCATTCATGGTTAGATATCGAAGCAAAAATTCGCCTTTATTGCGGTGAAACTGCTATTGAAACATCTTTACGGCGCTGCTTTTGCTCTATGGAAAGCAAGCGCGGCACCCATCTTACGTACAGCTTTCCCATCTTCATATGTTCGGTCAATATGTATGTATAGCACTTTTTTAGAATGCCTATCATTTCAGCTAGTTCACGCACCTTAAGCCAAGCATCGACGATCATCCAACACTATTTTGTGGGTTTTCTTAACTGCGCCTGAAGTGGACACCTCAACTGGTCGACCACTATGGCGTTCGTCTTGGCACCTCATACGGCCTCGTCTAAACTCTGCTGCCCAATATTTTTTAGGCGTAAACAAAGGAACAGACTCCCCCAGAGTAGAAACTAGCTCGGCTTTAATATTGATTGGACTGAGATCTTTCAGATTGAAATATTGGATTACATAGCGGTGACCAATTCTTTGCATGTTTACAAATTCACTGAGCTCGTTTACTTTTGATGGCTCACATAAAAATATTGAATAACTTGGCGCCTTGAAACTTAAAACTTATGTTTTATAAGGTTGCCAAATAAGCTTTTTTTCAAACTAGTAGCACCATCTATACGTCAGGTCGGCTGGTTTTGGAATTACATAATGGTGACCAATTTTTTCCATGTTTACAAATTCACTAACATCGTTTACTTTTGATATCTCGAATAAAAATACTAAACAACGTGGCGCCTTGAAATTTAAAACATATATTTTATTTGGGAACCTTATAAAATATATATATAAAATATATATATATATAAAATATATATAAGCTTTTTTGAAACTACTGGCACCATCTATACGTCACGGCGGCTGGTTTTGGGATCGCTCCCATACTCGCTCCATACAACCAGCATTGCTAAAGAGCAGCAGAAATGCAAAACAATCACGGAAACTTGTGCTAAATAGAACCATCTGCTTGCTGCATTTTCCAGTTTGAGACAGTTTACCGATATGGCTTCTATTGATACATTCACTCTCTTTGACCAGTGTACACTGTCGTGAAGTAACGATTTTGTCCCAGACGGCCAATACGGAACATAAAAACCTTGAATTGAAAATTCGATGGCGGCTGCCAAAAAAACAAAACTGCCGACATTCGCCATACATTTGTGAGTGTTAGTCCGTATTGTCGATTAAATATTACTGTTGGTTATGTTTAATATTAAATGAAGATAAAGCAAAATCAAGCCAAAGGGGAAAAAATTGATGAAACGATTGTTATAAACAAATGCCAGCACGTGGTGTAATGTAAAGCCCGCCACGTTTATCTGTTAATAAACTGTTAATGCTCGATACTTTGCATTTACATAACGCGTATATTTTTGTGCTATTCAGTACTTAGGGTACAGTAAACACCCTGTTATGCTAATTAGGTGATTTGTGAGTGTCACATTATCGATGGCTATCATTTGAAGAGGTTGAGATCATAATAAATTTAGCATTAATACGTCCAAAAATATCACAAAGAACAACAAACAGGTCGATAAATGGCAAAACTTTGACATCACTTTGTACTCTTTAACATATCACAATTCTTTGCCTTACATGTTGGCGAAATTCAATGTTAATGTCTTCTTCTTAAACCATAAATGTCAAAAATTTAAAATTCGTCACATAGTATCAAATGGTGTCTATGACTTTCAAAATAGTTCTTTAAGCACCATTTGTTTACGACAAACATTGGTGCTAAGCAAACGTTAGCGTTTTCACGTGCAATAGCTTGGCAATGGATCACTTTTTCAATACCGAAAATAAGTTTTTGTGAATTTTATAATTCCTTTCATGAGCTGCAAATCTTTTACACCTTGTGCATATTGAATAATTATGGAGAAGACACAAAAAAGTTGTACTTCTAATTTCAAACTGATATTGAATATTTTTATTGACTCGTTAACGGTTTATTTGCCGCATGAATGTGTTGGTGGAATAACAACACGTAATGTACATTTTGTAAAATGTTTTTGATAGTACATTTCTGTGGTTAGAAAGGTTGACCAAAAGAATGATAAGAAGTATATTATTTATATAATTTAATTTACAATAGAGATCAGGCTCCAAATTAGTCAATAAAAGGGTTTATCTCCTACACTTAAAGGTTCTAACTGGACGAGGATTTGTGGCGGACACATTCATTTTACGACATTTGACAAATCTGTTCTTATTACTCAGCCACTAAAGCCAAATCATTATGTCAAGTCAGACAACTTAGCAGTACGTGCAGACGATAACACTTTATCATCGAAATGGGTGCTACTTTTGTGCAAACGTTGCATCCATTTTACGGCAAACGCTGTGGCTATTCAGAGTCGTTTCTCCAAGTTCGATTCTCCATACGGCAAAGGATACCAGATCGGCTGAAAACATTACCGCTGTCTGCAAACATGTGTACGAAAATCAGAAGCAACTAATTCTCCACCATGCACCAAGAACTCTGTATTTCACAGACCTAAATTTGGTGAATTTTACAGCGAGCCTGCATCCATACAAGATCCATCTGAACCAGGAGCTCAAAGGTAAGGGTTATAGAAAACGAGATGACTTAGATGGCCTAGAAGTGTTTGAAAGGGGACCTCAATTTTTGCCGAAAAATCATAATCTTTGGCAACGAGATCATTCACGTAGTATATCTCGATATATTTTATTGGAATTGTATACATCTCTATTTGAAGATACTTATACTCGAACTCTCTGCTTCTTCAACCCGGTATAGGTACATTTCGATAACAAAAAACCTAAAAAAAAAAGATTTTTGGAGAACCCACGATTAAATACACCTGAAGCCGATGGATTTTTTCAATTTTTTTTTTTTTTCATTTTATAAATTTCCTAGTTTTTATCAAAATCCCGAAAAAAATTACAAATTTTGCAGATATGTGGCAATGCCTGAGATACTAAAAACTGTGACGTTGGACTTAAATACACCTCTCTCAAAAGTTCTAAATTGTTTCACTGCCGATCTCTACAGTTTTTGGCGTCAAGTGCTTCCTTTGTTTTATGAAATTTTTAAAAATTAAAGAAAAAAATGGCAAACATTTTCAGAAACGAACTTTTTAATCCAATTTTAATAACATTCGGGGAATCAAATTCACCATTCTTGATGTATCTCATACTATATGTATGTATGTTGACAGAACTAGATAACGAAAAAAAACTAAAACTTTCGCGAAAAAAAGTCACAACAATATAAAAACAAATCGGGAAAAAGTCTACATTTCGTTAAGAAAATTGCTGTAGTTTGAACAGAGACATGTCAAATTTTATTTTGTGTTTTATAGATTGAAACTTAGCACGTGATATCTGTATTCATACTGAAAGGTCGTGCCGGAAATGATATACATTTAACACTCAACTCGTTTCAATAATTCATAATTCACAAAAAAAGTCGTAATCTTCATCCACTTCGCATTATTTCCTTTTTTCTTTTTGTCGTTGGATTCAATTATCTTAAGAAAAATTTTAATTATTATTTACAATCAGAGTATCGAAATCGTTAAAAACAATTTTTACGACCAAGGCCGCATGACAGCTTTTCTAAAGAATAATTTTTGATTAACAGGTTATTTACTTCGGTTGATATACAGGGTGGCGTGTGAATCTTGCTACGCGCTAACACTAACGGTCAATGGGGAATATTATTTAAAGATGTTGAAGGAGTTTTTTTACCCAGAACTGCGCCGAAGATGAATCCGTTTCAACACCATTTGGCTTCAACAAAATGGAGCAACTGAACAAATTAGCCAGACCTGTTGTGGCGCAGCTCCATTGAAAATTCCCAAACAAATTAATATCTAGCAATTCCATTTTCAGCTGGCCACTAAGGACAACTGACCTGACTGCACCAGTCTGTTTTTATGGGGTTATATCAATCAATAGGTGTATAAAACTGAATTGAAGCAGTCCATTTAAGGAGTTATTATTCTGAGATTCTTTAATTCCTCCATAGAGCTATTTTTCTACACTGCAAAGATCACGTCATCGTTTTCCTATAACTTTAATGCTACTGTAGTAATTTTTAATGGCATTATTTTAGACTTTCTTTATAGTGAAATAAATTTCAATAACTTAGCAAAAAAAAAAAAATCAAAAAATTTTTAAAAATTTATGAAAAACCCAGAAAAAAATCTTAAAGCTAGATTCAATTTTTGCCCGCTGAACAGCGTGGAAAAAAAGAATTCTGGTGGGAATTCTGAATGCAACAAAAGCCAGCTATGTATCGGTAATAAGACATAAGTTGAGTGCATCTCAGATAAGGCTGTCTCCGTTCTAAAGAAGGCTGTCTTCAGTATAGTCTAGTGCATTTCTTTAAATGAAATATATTTCTTCTTCCACCGGAATAAATTAGAAAATTATAAATGATTTTTATATCTTTTAACTGTAGATAAATAAAGTTATGAGAGTAAGTGAAATAACTTGTTCCCGAAAAGTCACGTGATATCACAAACAGAGGGACTGACCCAGAAAAGGCAACCATTCATATTGTTTGTAAATCATTGGAAATAAAGTTAGTAATGTGGGCGGTTGTCATTCATGTGGTCGCTGAACAGGTTGGAAAAAATAGCGAATTTTGACGGGAATTTTGAATACAACACAAGCCAACTATATTTCGGTTATAAGACATAAGTTGAGTGCATCTACTTTAAGGCTGTCTCCGTTCTAAAGAAGGCTGTCTTCAGTATAGTCTAGTGCATTTCTTTAAATGAAATATATTTCTTCTTCCACCAGAATAAATTACAAAATTATCAACGATTTTTATATCTCTTAGCCCATGTGGTCGCTGAACAGGTTGGAAAAATAGCGAATTTTGACGGGAATTTTGAATGCAACACAAGCCAACTACATGTCAGTAATAAGACATAACATGAGTGCATCTCAGAAAAGGCTGTCTCTGTTCTAAAGGAGGCTGTCTTCAGTATAGTCTATTGCATTTTTTAAATGAAATATATTTCTTCTTTCACCAGAATAAATTACAAAATTATCAACGATTTTTATATCTCTTAACTGTGTAACGATTTTTATGTCACAAACAGTGGGACTGACCCAGAAAAAGCAACTATTCAAATTGTTTGTAAATCATTGGGAATAAAGTTAGTAATGTGGGCGGTTGTCATTTAAAGGGGCTAAAGGGGTCGCTGAACAGGTTGGAAAAAAGCGAATTTTGGCAGGAATTCTGAATGCAATACAAGCCAACTACATATATATCGGTAATAACACATAAGTTGAGTGCATCTACTTTAAGGCTGTCTCCGTTCTAAAGGAGGTTGTCTTCCGTCTAGTCTAGAGCATTTTTTTAAATTCAATATATTTCTTCTTCCACCAGAATAAATCAGAAAATTATCAACGATTTGTATATCTCTTAACTGTAGATAAATAAAGTTATGAGAGTAAGTGAAATAACTTGTTCGCGGAAAGTCACGTGGTGTCACAAACAGTGGGAGTGACCCAGAAAAAGCAACCATTCAAATTGTTTGCAAATGATTGGGAATAAAGTTAATAATGTGGGCGGTTGTCATTCATGTGGCGTAGGGTTTTTCCGCGGTTTGTTAAAATTGACATTTCCTCTATTGTCTAATATTACTATTCGATATTTTGTACACAAATTTTATACTACTATTGCACATTTCTTCGTCTCGATAACACTTTAACAGCACACACACACATACTCGTACACACAGAGGCACACGCTGCCTTATTTGGTACATCAATACAATACCCATTAGGTACTGTTATAGCATATGCATATAATAATTTCCCCCACACCCCACACACACCAATGGATGGCCAATGATAATGATGATGATTTGTAAACATACCGCATCCGTTATAATGATCTCACGATTTTGTCGTAAAGGAGCAAATGCTGCATTCGACGGCTGGGCGACCCAACAGCTGTAGACGATGAGCAACTCAAATATAAATAGGAATTGTGTTACTGAGGACGATCGGCAGGACCAACCGTTGTGGAAACGACTCATGTTGTCGATGCAGTAAGACGAAGGACACTGAATTTGGTGGTGTTGATTTCTCGTTTTTCTTGGTGTTCTTCGAAACAGCAGGCAACGAAACGTTTGCTACGTGTCGAGACTAATTTCGGAATGGTTTTATTTATTTTCACAGGCAAAGGGACTCACTGGCATCGATCTCTTTTGCGTTTGCCATCATTGTATTCATTGTAGTCGTATGTTATGTATAAATTTCATTACATCGCTTGATTGTTTGCATTAATATTATTTTACTTTATTTATTTTCGATTATGAAACAATACGTGCAGCTTGGCAATGGACGGACGCGTGTTCGAATGCATTTGGTAACCAAAAACCAAAATCGGAAAACAAAAGAAACAACAGTTTATATGCAACCGGTTACAGTTGTTTTAATAACTTCTTTCGCCAATGATAATGATGTCCCCGTTGACCATAACGATGATAAAGATGGAGATGCTTTCGCCTCCGTTGGGAAGAAAAACCACCTTTTGAACTTTTTTTTTTCGTAATTTTTGGCTGCACGTGTCGCTCGTACGAGATGCTTTATGCACGACCACTCCACGAACCGGGCACAATTATCCTCAGGTCCCGTCGCCGTTCGAAATATTTCGTACCGTTATTTACAAGGAGCACAACAAGGAAAAAACAAAACGAAACAGAAACAGAAACAAAAACACCTCCGCGTTCCGTTTGGTGGAGGTGGCGGTAATGTTATGTTCAAGCGTCGTTTAACGACTGGGCCAAGGCATAATAGCGGCGCTTGAAACACCACGAACGCCTTCTTTCATCGTCTGTTTCTCATCTTAGCCGAGTTTACAAAGTTATGATAGCATTGCTGCTCAATTTCAGTTAACTCTGCCAACAGGCACAAGGGCTCAGCTTGATAACTCTGCGCTCTGTAATGTCAATTGAGGCAATGAGAGTAATGACTTAACTGCGCATGTGCAAAGTATGAGCAAACGTGCAAACGAATAACTAAATGAATGAATCAATGAATGACGCTTTCGCGCTAGCGCCTTTCCACTTCAGATGCGACAGTCGTCGAGACGTTTTGAGAACCGTTATAATGTGAAACACATGTGCTCAATGAAGCCGGCGAAACCTGTTGCCAATAATATATCAGCACTCGATACTCTGACACTAAATAGCCATATGCAGCGCCACCGCCATTGCCATCGCCGCCGAAACCAACCAGGCCCAAAGCAACTGCAAACAAACATTACAACACAATTTACCCTATTAATGCCCTGTTGATATAGGATGCCGACTAAAAGGCTTAAAACTGCAACCACTGTGAACAGTGGAAAAGCGGGTAAAAACATTTCGTGCAGTATTTTCTTTTAGTTTTCTCAAATTTACTCTTTGACTTTTGAAGATTATTCATTCATAAAATCAAGCGTTGAACACTTCTTTTATAAAAAAAATATTATAATATAAATATAATTATAATATAATATAAAAATATAATTATAATATAATAATGATTAATCACATATACTCGTAATGTGATTAATCAATTCTATTGCGTAATTAAACATTTCAGAGGGAGGAAGTTTTAAGTACTAGAGAAATATAGGCGAACAAACCCACAATTCAGACAATGCGCTACAATGTTTTATGCGAAGAATATCCCAAGAATGAGCAATCGAAAAATATTGTGACATGATTGCACACACTAGATTTACACGAGGGCAGCCAAAAAACTGGCCAAAAAACTTGAGAAAATCCTTTATTTTTCAACATAATCTCCTTTTAGCTCGATACACTTTTTCCAGCGATATTCAATGGCTTTTATAGTAATGTTTAATGTTTTATGTAATGTTTATAGTAAGAACTGCCAAATTCTGGATGTAAAACCTGGCTAATCGTGGCCAGAAGGTGGATGAGCTACCTGAAATGATAGGCATTTCAAAAAGTACTATACATCGTATATTGACCGAAGATGAGAAAGCTGTGCGCAAGATGGGTGCCGCGTTTGCTTTCAATAAAGTACAAATAGTGTCGTGAAGATGTTTCAGAGGAGTGTATAGCGATGTTTCAGCGCAATAAAGCCGAATTTTTGCATCAATTTATAACCATGGATGAGACATGGATCCTCCACTTCACACTTAAACTGAGGGAACAATCAAAGCAGCGGACTGGAATGGAAAAATCGTGTCCAAAGAAGGCGAAGAAGGTTCCATCTGCAGACAAGCTTATGCCCAAAGAAAGCGAAGACAAGGTCATGGCGTCATTTTCTCGGGATGTGCATGGGATTATTTTTACTGATTATCTTCAGAAACGAAAAATCATCAACGGCAAATACAGGGTGGCGCAATAGAACGTGCATATTTAAAAAATAGATTAAAAAATAAATACAAAAGGTATGGTTAAAACAAATCTAAGGCATTGTAGAGTTATAAATGGAGCTTACTTTTTAAAAATAACATCATCTAAATGGTGACCCTCTCTACGACGGCACTTCTCTAACCGCAAACGAAAATTATTGCAAACTTTCTTTAGTAATACTGGTGTAATGGCTGCCATTTCACCTCGGATATTCTCCTTGAGCTGAACGATGTTTCTTTTATTATTACTGTAGACTTTGTGTTTGAGGTATCCCCACAAAAAAAAAAGTCAAGAGGCGTCAAGTCTGGACTACGTGGCGGCCATGGCATATCACCTCTTTTCGAAATCAGTCTGCCAGGGAACATCTGCTTCACCACCGCCATGGAGTCATTTGATGTGTGACAAGTAGCTCTATCTTGTTGGAACCAAGTTCTGGAATTCACTATTCTTGAACTTTCAATTTCTGGAGCCAAAAATCCGTCCAACATCTCAACACAGCGTTCCGTATTAACCGTGACGTTTTGGCCCCGCGCATTTTCGAAGAAAAAAGGACCAATTATTCCTCTGCCAGAGATTGCTGTCCATACTGTCACTTTAGGACTATACAATGGTTTCTGGTGTTTGGTTTTGGGATTTTCACTGTTCCAGTAACGACAATTTTGACGGTTTACGAACCCATTCATAAGGAAATAAGCCTCGTCAGAGAAAAGGATATTGCCAAAATTGGAAAATCGATTAAGCATTTCATTAGCAAATGCGAGCCTTGCTATGAAGTCAGACTCTTTCAACTCTTGTGTTAATTGCAGCTTATATGGATGCAGTTTAAGATCCAACGTTAAAATTCGTTGCAAAACTTCGTCGCGATAATTGTAAGACAGACGATCTCTTGCGAGTCGACATTTGTGGATTTCCTCGTACTGACTCCATAACTCTCTCAACATTGTCTTCGGTCCTAGATGTTCTTGGGCGACCATTTGCTTGTGGTTTAAATGTTGAACCGGTCTCTTCAAAAGGCTTTACCCATATTTTAATTAAATTAGCACTCGGAGCTTCACTAATTCGCCGTAGTCCATATTCAGCACAATATAGTCGGCTAGTAACAATTTATGAACGAGAGTTCTCGTAAAATGCGCGCACGCAAAATGCGCGACGCTTCCCGTCGAAGTGATTCATAGCGACTAAAACTCCATGAGCCCGCCAACCCAACCCTGCAAAAAAAGATGATGCAATATGCACGTTCGATTGCGCCACCCTGTATTATGCTAATTTATTGCAGCGTTTAGGTGATGAAATTATGGCGAAAAGAAAGGGTTTTTCCTTCAAAACAATGTTTCACTTCACACATCCACTATCGCGATGGCCACAATTGATCAATTAAAGTTTAAATTACTTCATCACGCATCTTATTCGGGAGATTTATCTCCTTCGGACTATTTTCTATTTTCAAACTTGAATAAGCAGCTCGGTCGTAGAAAATTTGCCAACAATGAGGAGGATGAGTCTGCGGTTGATGACTATTTACTATAAACAGGGTACACAGAAAAGCTGAAAGGAGATTGCGATAAAAAATAAAGGATTTTTTTTGCGTCTTCTTTTCAAAAAATTACGATTTTTCCAGAATTTTCCTAACAACTTTAATTTACTCTAATTTATGTACTTTTGTAAAACAACGCCCCAGTTTCGGATGTAGTTATTAAAAAACGATGAGTCGACACATCATCCGGTATTCTGTGGTCCGCAGATGTTATATTTTGCAAATTAATCATGTATGCATAACTTGCCCAAAGAAGGGTAAGTCCACTTCTGCAAAAAATGAAGCAAAAGTCTTTCATGGCTGGATTCCAATTCACACACTTTTTCATGGCACGACTTTTGTTGTGGTCGAGGTTATTTAAAGGTACTCGAAATATATTTCAGTGCATATTTCACTGCAAAACGAAATATGCCAACGAATTTTGTATGAGAAGAAGTCAATTTTGTCACGCCCATTTACCTTGCAATGAACTGATACATAGTCCATGACGCCTCTGGCCAAAATATAAGGTGGTGGGTAAATAAGCTTCGGTCCTGATAAACATTTTAGGCCGGTCAACTAGCATAAGAATCAAGAAGGCAAACAGAATATTTTTCCTCAATTACTTACTATTGCATTTTAACAATACAGTTTAATTTCCATTTTATAAAACAAATCAGCTCGGTATAGCAATTGTTTCCTAAAATATTGTCAATATATCTGTGGACACAACCCGTAACAGCCTAACTCGAGTTAGGACACAATTGAGTTATTAGCACCATCGTATTCGGCGTATATAAATTTATTTGCTCCAAATTTTTCATGTTTGTATCTCTTCTAGGAAGGCAATTAATCCTAAAAAACCTAATAGCTTAAGTTATTTTTCTAAATGACTGTTTTGGCATAACTGCCTAAGTCAATTTAGGATTACAACAAATATAAACATTATTTTTTCATCATTGCCTAAATCAACTTAAGTCGTTAATCCAAAAAAATAAAGAAACAATTTTATTTTCCTAACTTGAGTTAAGCTCTTATTCCGAATTTCAATTTCGTTTTTTGATAAACATAAATTGAGTTAAGGTCTTTCTCCAAACAAAAAATTTTTATTTAATCTGGAATAATAGCCTAACTCAACTTGAACTTTTTGACTTTCTTTCGTTCAACAATTCATAAGAGCCTAAGTGTCTTTTTCGATATCTTTTGACTGCGAGAATAAACAACTATTTTTTGTTAACAACTAAGTAAAGAAATTCGTTTCCTTGGAATCTGTAGCAAAGTTTTCCAAAAAACACCTTCTCCTGATTTTCAGTGAAGATTCAAAACTTTAAACTCCTATACTGAAAATATTGAAAAACAGACTTAGGCTGTTATGGGTTGTGACCACAGATATATTCTTTGTTATCTGAAAAAGCTGGATTTTACTGCACTTTTAACTATCGTATGTGCACATACGCCAAGATTTTTCACAAAGTCCAAAATCATCGATCTAAATCACATTCCTTGGCCATAAAATAAGATATTTTTCTGACAGGTTGGACTTATATAATAACCCATTATAAATTGTAGTATATTTATATTTTTAATATTCAATTATTTCTAAAGAAGCGATGTATGTCATATCCGTTTGCGGAAATATATATATTCTTCCAACTTTTATTTGTTTTCTAAGAACGAATTTTTCTTCAATATTGAAACGAACTGTAAAAACATCATTTCTTATCAATTTTAATAATCTAACTAAAAGTTACTATTATAGTATTCATAATATTGCATATCATCATAACATTGTAATATCATTTGATGTTATTATTTACAAAGTTCTATTTCACTATTTATTGATCCTATAACTAAATTCAGCACTGTTAAAGTATCTATATCAAAGCTAAGTTGTTGTTGTTGCTGTTGCGGTCACAGAAAAAAATTGTGCATTGAATACATAGGGTGATCTTTTAATCGTAGGTTTTTTTTAAAAATCGAATAAAACATTTAAACTTGTATCACATATTAAAATTTTTATTGGAATCGATAAATTGTTCTTTATCATTTAATTTTTAAAGATAATTTCATGTAAACGTTGTCCGCGGCTCCGTCTCAAAATGTCCATTCGGAAGGTTCAATTTTTCGACACTTTTTGCAGCATTTCGGCCTGTAAGGCTTCAACAGTGTTCGGCTTGTCCACATAGACTAACGACTTGACATAACCTCAGAAGAAATAATCAAGAGGCGTTAAGTCACAATATCTTGGGGGCCAACTCACAAGGCCAAATCGAGAGATAAGCTGCTCACCGAATTCATCCCTCAACATATCCATTGTTTCACGAGCAGTGTGGCATGTTACACCGTCCTGATCAAATCACATATCAGCCAAGTTTAATTCAGCCAATTGGGGCAAAAACAAAATTCCTTGTGGTTAAGTAACACATGCCCAATTGCTAAAAACGGCGACGAATTGACATTTCATGATCCTCATTAACACTGGTCGCTACGGCTGCAATATTTTCTTCGGTACGCACTCTACGCATGCGATCGATGGTTTTATGTTCAACAAAATAAATTTGGTGCGAAATTTGAAGATAACAGCACGAAATGTTGATGCACCAGGTCGATTATGACGACCATAAAATGGTCGTACCAAACGATGCACATTTGTCACAGAGCACGAATTTTGATAATAAATTTCAACGTTATACAATCGTTGCTCGTTTGTTAGTTTTTCCATGATGAAATGGCAGAGTATGCTGTACACTTTTCACTTTGACAGCTGACGTTTGGACGCCATTACCAACCAGTGCTGCTAGCCTGAAAAACTTAAATCTTAAAAAATCACGCTATGGTACACTTACGCCTCGACTCACTAAGTTATTGTTTTTTGACTAATGAGAGCATTAACGCCGTGTTTTCGCATACGTTGAGATGAGGTCGCAGTGTATGATTTGCAAAGTAGTGGATGACTTTTATGATCTGCCCAAATATGGAAATTTAGAACATATTTGTGACAATGCACTCTTCAACTTGCATATAGCTTTTGCTATTTTAAAACTCTTGCTTTTTGGACCACGGAACAGATAACATCAACGATAAGTATATCTGAGCAGCTGACAAATGAAAAATTGTGTTTGCTAATAATTTGACTAAATTAAATAAAGAGTTTCTCTCTCTTTTTATATAAACGAACAAATAAATTGAACTTACTTAAAAATCTAAACAGATTTCAACGTATTCCTGTGCTGAGATTTATATTTTTCTCTCATTTTTTAATATCCAAGATTATAAATCTTCAAAAATTTCATCTAGTTACCTGCTTGTCCCCTATGAGAAGCATCACCTTTATCAATTCCACCGTCCGTTTTATCTACTTATATCGTATCAATTCCAGTGTATTCCAGTGGTAGAACAAATTTTACTCTTTCTAAAAAGCTAATAGTAATAGAATTTTTCAATTTTTCCAGTTTTTAAAAGTTTTAATTTCCAAAATTTGTTCTTATCGCTAATTCACCCACCTCACTGCGTGGTTTTCGATTTGGAATTTTTTTTATACAAGTGTTGATACTATTTTGTTTTAATTGTTTTGCCTAGAAGCCGGTCTCATTTTCTAGTGCGTATTTACATAGTACTTATTCTTCAAATTTCAAGATCTTAGCTCAGTCCCAGTTTAGCTCAATCTATTTGAAATCAATTTGATTATGCCGATGGGATTTCTTATGCAATAAGGATATATTTGAAGACTTTCCAGACGAGGAATGGGAAAAATCTTTGGGGAGAAAGATAAGAATATTTCATTGTATCAGCTGTATTTCGGGCATACTATGTTGAAGTTGGTATCTTTAATATTTTAGTTGCAAGTAAAAAACTTTTCTTGTGTAGACCGAGAATACTTCCCAAGAATACAAGCAAACTTAATATGAGTTCGTTTCTTGAGTCTTTCGTTTGACCTGGTGAAATCATAACAACGTTTGATTGAGGAACATGTAATGAACATGTATTTATTACAATAAATAAAATTAATTTAAGATAAAATGATACCAGATGGCATAATAATCATGCTTTTTGCTGCTACTGATGGTAGGACAATTTACTGAAGTGAAGCTAATCCAAAACAATAATTGGCTTTGACATGGCTTTGTTTTGGAATTCGCAAAATTCGTGATAATAGCTATAAAATTCTTATTTACACTATTTATTAATGACATATCAGCTTTTTATAAGTCCAAATGTTTGTTTTATGCGGATAATCTAAAAGTAATTTTAAAAATTTCTACAGCTAATGACGTCTTAGATCTGCAAAAGGACATATCGTATATGTTGAAAATATCAGCCATTTTGGGTTGTCAGTTTGTTTTTGACAGATAAAAAGGTTAGTTGTGTTTTGGTGTGCTCTTCGATTTTTTACTATTCGAAAAAATGATCGATCAAAGAAACTGTATTAAGTTTTGTGTAAAAAATGAAATTAAATGTGCAAGGACATATGAAATGTTGACTGTGTGGTTTGGCGAGTCTACTATGAGCAGAACACAAGTTCAATTGTGGTATAACGGGTTTAAGGAAAGCCGAGAAAATGTCAATGACGATGCTCGTCCTGGACCGAAAAAAGTTCGGAAATAAAGAAATAAAATAGAAATTGATGAATATATAAATACTTTTTGGAAAAAATTGAAAATAACGGTTATTTTTTGATCACACCTCGTAGACAGTCTTAATAATTGGTGTCTTTTAAATAAACTTTCACTGAACACGGATAAGTAAATTCAAGTTTCTTCTTCGCATTGCAGAAATCCGATTCATGCAGTGTTCAAAACTGGTAATTTTTCTCTGAAATCGGCTTGTTCGAAACTCAATCTAGGTGTTCTATTCTATTCCGCTTAGACATTTATTTCGCACATCAATTATGTTACTCCCAAGACGCATAAAGTTCTTTCCTACATTAAAAAGAATTGTTTAGAATTTTCTGACCGCAATACGAGATGTGTTAAAAAAATAAGGTGAATTCTTTCAAATTTCGCGGCCTACGTACATTCGACTTTCGATTATTATTTTTTTTATGTTGGCACACTCGTCTCGAAGATATGTTGACAGTTTTATCCATATAGCATGTTTAGTTTGTTTGTGAGAGGTATAAATAAGGCAAGTATTTTGCGTGTTCGTCGATTTTCTGCTATCGAAAAAAATTGATGAAAGAAGTTGCATCAAATTTTGTGTAAAAAATGGAATTAAATGCTCAAAATGTTGACAGTGGCATACGGTGAGAGTATTCTGAGTCAAAAAAATCTTTACAAGTGGTACAAGCTTCAATCTTTCACAGAAGGTCGAGAACATGTGAATGACGACGTTCGCTCTGGGCGCCTCAGCACATCAACAACCGATGAAAATGTTGAAAAAGTGGAGAAAATTGTAAAGTCGAATCACAATTAGAGAAATTGCTGAGGATGTCGGCATATCGGTTGGCTCATGCCATGCAATCTTTTCGGAAATTTTGAGTATGAAGCGTGCGGCAGCGAAGTTCGTTCCAAAATTGCTGAATTTTGACCAAAAACAACGTCGCATGAGCATCGCTTAGGAATTGTTGAATGACGTCAACGATGATCCAGATTTGCTTAAAAGGTTCATAACTGGTGGCAAATCATGGGTATAGGGTTACGACATCCGAAATCAAAGTCCAATCGTCTCAATGGAAAAGTCCAGAATAGCCAACACCAAAAAAAGCACACCAAGTTCGATCAAATGTCAAGGTTTTGCTCACTGTTTACTTCGATTACCATGGCGTAGTGCATCAGGAATTCTTGGCACAAGGTCGTACGGCAAATGAAGTTACGCGCCGTTTGCGTAAGGCAATACAAAAAAACAAAGCCCGGAATTGTGGAAAAAAATTCATGGCTTTTGCATAATGATAATGCACCTACTCACTCAACTTTGCTTGTGAGAGATTATTTGGCCAAAAACAACACTGTTATTATGCCTCAGCCAGCGTATTCCCCATCTCCCTTCGACTTTTTCTATTCCCAAGATTGAAGAGACCCATGAAAGGACGGCGTTTTGTGACGATTGAGGAAATAAAAACCGAATCGCTGAGAGAGCTCAAGTGAAAAAAAGTGCACATCAGAAATACTTTGTGGATTGAAAAAAACGCTGGCACTAGTGTATTATATCTAAGGGGGACTACTTTAAAGGAGATAAAATATAAATTGATGAATAAATAAATATTTTTTTAAGAAAAATTAAAATTTACATTATTTGTTGAACACACCTGGTACATTTAAAATCAGTTTTACATCATATGTTAGATCTAAGTTGGAATATGCTGCTATCATTTGGTGTCCTCATTCCAATATTCATATTGCACGTATTGAACGGTTGCAGCGAGTGTTTTTAAAGTTTGCTCTTTCTTCATTTAGATTTGAAGAACCTCTCCCAACCAACAATTCAAAATGCTTATTATTTGGACTACAGAATATTGTCGTAACTTCCAGACAGCGCTATTTGTTTGTAATATAATCGGTGGTCACATCAACTATTCTAATCTTCTGGCACAGATTCCAACTTTACGTTCCTCCAAGGTCACTCCGGCGAACACATATGTTTAATACACCTCTGCACTTCACTTCTTGTGCAAAACACAGTACTCTCAATCGTGGATTCCATATTCTTAATGAAATTACTGAATATGCCTTGAATCAAGATTCCAATCAACTCATAAAGTATATCTTAACAGATTTGTAAGATTAAATGATTCTATTTTAAATTGCTTATAAATAATATACAGGGTGGCGCAATAGAACGTGCATATTTAAAAAATAGATTAAAAAATAAATACAAAAGGTATGGTTAAAATAAATCTAAGGCATTGTAGAGTAATAAATGGAGTTTATTTTTTAAAAATAACATCATCTAAATGGTGACCCTCTCTATGACGGCACTCCTCTAACCGCAAACGAAAATTATTGAAAACTTTCTTCAGTAATACTGGTGTAATAGCTGCCATTTCACCACGGATATTCTCCTTGAGCTGAACGACGCTTCCCGTCGAAGTGATTCATAGCGACTAAAACTTTTTGAGCCCGCCAACCCAACGATGTAGACGCCCCCTACATCGCAAAAAAAGATGATGCAATATGCACGTTCTATTGCGCCACCCTGCATATATAATATAAAATATTATTGCTTTGCCATTGTTAGTCTGTAAGGAAATTTTGTTCCATACGCTTAAAAAATAAATGGAAAACATACGTATAAATCTGCCCCAGTTTTCGATCTTTACCGATATCGCTTAAGATAGCATAATAATTAAAATAAATACTTGATATGTATCTCCATTTCATAAAAAAATAAAATACAAATTGTCCATTTAACCACACACACAGTCAAATGAAGCCATAAATATATTAAAACCAGTGTGTTCAAAGTGATTTCGATTTCAATATAAATCATAATTTCTTTAAGTAAATGTAAATATAAATATACCTATATATACATATATATATGATCAGGTTTAGCTTTTTAATTAAACCACACTTTAGCCAATTGAAACTGCTCACTTATAATCAACGATTGAAAGATTCTCTCGCCAGAGGCACTGAGAGAGTGACACAGAAATATCGAACAGACAAATCGTCTCATTTGCTCAAATAATGACGCGCGTATTAATCAATGAATACACAGCGAATGAGTGAATAAGTGCGAACTTTGTTGACAGTTTCGTTATTGAAAATTCCATGAAATTCACACGTTACGCGTATAACAATTGAAATGGCTATCACTGTATATGAATGAATGATGAATGAGTTGATGACGCATTTATGTTCAGACGCCGACCAAAAGCTTATGATTTCTATGGGTCTGATTGCGCGGTAGTTTTGCTCAATTAAAAACGCAACGCGTTAGACAAACGACAACAGACGCTAAGCATTCAGTACAAATATTGTTATATTAGCTAAAAATATGTATATTGTTGTCATATTTACGCATGATTTAGTAATGCTCACTTAATTTGTATTTAAGTACACCTATGCACAGTGGGTGGAAATTGGAGGTGATTATATTTTTTAAGAATTGAGAAATATTTATATAGAATGCTTTGTGCAAATTATTTGTGAAATTATTCATTATAATATTTTTCAATAGATGTTTAAACGTTTTTGTAAAATTTTGATATATGAGGTGTGATCAAAAAATAACCGTTATTTTCAAATTTCGTGAGTTACGTATGTTTGATTTTCGCATTGTTTTTCTGTTATATTAAAAAGATAAAAAATGTTAGTCCTGTTTTGGTGTGCTCTTCGATTTTTTACTATTCGAAAAAATGGTCGATCAAAAAAACTGTATTAAGTTTTGTGTAAAAAATGAAATTAAATGTGCAAGGACATTTGAAATGTTGACTGTGGCGTTTGGCGAGTCTACTATGAACAGAACATAAGTTCAATTGTGGCATTCCCGGTTTAAGGAAGGCCGAGAAGATGTCAATGACGATGCTCGTCCTGGTCGCCCGAGCACGTCAACAACCGATGAAAACATTGAAGCAGGGAAGAAAATGATTTCGATAATCACTCGAATCACTATTAGAGAGGTTACTGATGATATTGGCATATCGTTCGGCTCATGCCAAGCAATTTTTTCGGATGTTTTAGGCGTGAAACGTGCGGCAGCGAAGATTGTTCCAAAATTGCTAAATTTTAAGCAAAAACAACGTCGCATGGACATCGCTCAGGAGCTGTTGAACGTCGTCAACGACGATCCAGATTTCCTCAAAAAGGTCATAACTAGTGACGAATCATGGGTGTATGGCTATGACATTGAAACCAAAGCCCAATCATCCCAATGGAAGCGTCCAGAAGAGTCATGACCGAAAAAAGCACTACAAGTTCGGTCAAATATGGAGGCTTTGCCCACTGTTTTCTTTGATTGCAATGGCGTGGTGCATCATGAATTCTTACCACAAGGTCGTAGGGTTAATAAGGAATACTACCTTGAAGTTATGCGCCGTTTGCGCATCACACATTGATGCTTGTGCATGAGTTTTTGGCCAAAACCAGCACCGCAATCATGCCTCAACCACCGTATTCACCGGACTTGGCCCCCGCTGACTTTTTCCTCTTCCCAAAACTGAAGGCGCCGATGAAAGGAAAGAGTTTTGCTACGATTGAGGCGATAAAAGAAAAATCGAAACAGGAGTTGTTGGCGATACAAAAAGCGCGTTTCAGAAGTGTTTCGAGGATTGATAAAAACGCTGGTACAAGTATATTATATCTAAGCGGGATTACTTTGAAGGATGTTAAATTGGGTATTCATTACTTTCAATCCCATCTAAGATATTGAATTCAATACATCCGCGATTCAAAGCTGGACATAATTTGTGAAATGGCGTGTTACATTAAATATACAATGATATGTAAGTAATCTCGGGACATAAAACGGTATAAGCGACAATAATTCAGAACAGTCAATTATACCAACTATTATATCGAATACAAATACGGCGATATTACAATGGCTGTAAGTCTAGTAACCAGCACCTGGAAATAGAAGAAGGCGCAAAATCACCCAAGTTAATTGAGGAGAGAGATATATGGACTTCGCAAAGAGTCAAAAATATTTACAAAATTGGCGACTAAAACATAAAAGATACACAAATGAGAAGTTGGACGGGCGTGCAAAAGAATTACCCACCATATCATGAATATTGAACATATTTTAGCAAGATATATAAACGTGGCGAAAGCATTCGTTTTTCAAGCATAATTCAGCGATTCAGCTCGATTGCAATCATATATATTTTTACTTTGAATAAATTGAGGAGATAACTCGATCTCGTATCTATAAATTTACGCCGTGCATTGCTTTAAATTAACGCAAAAAGTTTACGAAATATAGAAAAAGTCTAATTGTGTTCAATTTTGTATAGGGATTTGTCCTGTGTGGGCCAATTTGTCACTTACGTCACTTGCTAATTTTGCCACTCGAAGCACGGTAGCGGACAACGTATCGACATATTGTCAAATAAGTTGGTATATCAAAAACAATTTCTTTTAAAAAACAGTATATCGACTTATTATTATTTCCCCGGTTAAAAGAATCGAATTTTGGGATACTTTTCAAAATTTCGCACGGTGAACTGGGTGTTTATCATTCACAAATGTATATAAATTGCAGCGCTTTTGTCGCGTATCTATCAATTAACATGTTGCCCGTTGCTTTTAGTTAACGAACAAACTCCAATTTTCTAAAGGAGGATTTAGGCGTTGCACCAGCAAGGGGTTTCCTACAAAAAAAAAAAACTCAAGGTAATATTACCTAAAATCATAGTATAATTCCCTCTAAATGCTAGGTTAGGTTAGGTTAGGTCAGTGCAGCAGTCTGAATAGACAGACTCACTTAGACTGTGATACACGGAAACTAGAGATAAGGATGACCCCAGTTTCCCCCGTCTGAGCGCCTCAGGAAGCTCTTAAGTCGGACAATATCTTTATCATCTAGACCTCCGAGGTCCCCAAAGAAATAAGAGCCCAGTGTTGATCCCTGCCTGTTCGCCAGAGCGGGGCAACTGCAGAAAAGATGTTCTATGGACTCCTCTTCATCCCTACAACTCCAGTAGAAGTCACTCGTCGCAACCTTCAGTCTCACTGCATGTCTTCCAATTGGATAGTGCCCCGTCACAACGGATAGAAGTAATGAGACGTCGGATCTTGATAGCGGCAGCAGTTTGTGTGAACGCTTCAGATGCAGGCAAGGCCACATCTGTCTGGATTGATTACAGCCTCGGAAAGACTCCCACCAACCATTTGCTGTTAAATATGCCACATCTCGTAATAGGAGCTCACTAGAGCATATCCACGGATTCCAACTCGGCTGGAGTCTGTAAGGTTGTCCCTAGTCCTGCCAGCTCGACTGCTCTGCAGTTCCCTGGTATGTCCCTGTGACCCGGCAACCACATAAGGTGAATGTTGAAATGCAGAGTCATCTCGTTAAGAGATCTGCGTCATTTTCAGGGCTAATCTTGAGTTCAGGAAGACAGAATCCAGGGATCTAATCGCAGCTTGACTGTCAGAAAATATGTTAAACCCCACCGTGGTGAGGATGTTATACCTCAGCCATTCTGCCATTTTCTTCATGGCCAAAATTTCGTTCTGATCTAAAATCTAAATGCTAAGGTAACATAAGGTTTCATAAGTTTTATGGCTATGGCCGCATGAAAAACGAACTTTTTGGCCTGCAGTTGAAGTTTATGAACTGGACGTTTTGTGGTTTCAACAGGACGGTGGCCACACAACACAATCGATTTTGGCTTTATTGCATGAGAAGTTTCCAAAAAGCATAATTTCCTATTTTGGTGACGTCCATTAGCCACCAAGATCATGCAATTTGACGCTCTTAGACGTTTTTTGGAGGGCTACGTTAAAGACCGCGGATAATCCCCAAACGTTGGAGCATTTGAAAACCAACATTCGTCAAGTTATCGTCGAGATACCGCCCGAAACGTGCGAAAGAGTTTATAACGGCAAGGTCCAAGTATTATAATGAAATAAGAGTTTCTTTGAAATCATAGCTTTATTTGTGTTTTATTTAATTTTACTTGAAAATGAAAAATGTATAAGACTGACGCAGAAGCCACTGATCGGAATTGATTTTATCTCGACAACATAATGCAAAAATCAATTAAAAGCTTGACAACAAACAATTTCAGTATTTAAAATTTTAAAAATTATAGTACTTCTTGTACGCTAAGTTTAAGTAATTTCTATTTTTTTTTTTTTTTGTAGCCATTCTCCCACTGTGCATACGCAACTGTAGTGTAACTAAATGTTACAACTCTACAACGTTGTTGTGTTCATTCAATTGAGTAAAATCGGTCATTGTTTTCTGTCAAGCTGCTGAATTGTTAAAAGACGAGAGAGACTTCTTCATTGCGTTAAAAACATTTCATTTCAATGAAATAATGTTGCCATCGAAATATTGAAAAATTAATTTAAACATTATCCTCTGTTGTCTTTGCCTGTTTGAGATAACCTTTGGTTTCAGTATACGAGTACGTCGGTAAATATATGGATGGACATTAACTTCTATTGTCAATTGCAGTTTGAAGTTTCTTAACAATTGTTATCACTATTCGGTTAATACTTTAATTGACCATTAATTCAATTGACCAAATGCTAAGCTCAGTAATACGACCATATTTTTTACTTTTTATTTCACACAGTAATTAAGCGTAAATACCAGAAGTATAACATTTCATAATGTTTCTATTTGGCTTAAGATAGTATTTTTTTTTTATTTTATACAAAGTACATAAAATGACACAATTTCATATAATTTAATTACTATTATTTAGGTCATAAGATTAACATCGCTAATTGTTACGATTCATAATTCGGGTTAACGGATTTTTTTCGAAATGCATTTTATTAATAAGATAACCTTTATGCGTTGAATTGAGTTATTCCAATCGCGTTTTTGGGGGTTTTAATTTTCAGCCACGAATTACTTGTTTACTACCGACAAATTTATTAACTGCACAACAAGCAAAGCACAAAGGTACACTAAATACGAGGGCGGTAACGAAACTAGTCGACCTAACAAAGAATACACAAAAAAGTTAGGAAAATTTTCTTTGTTTTTCAATATAACCTCTTTTTAGTTTGATACAGTTTTTCCAACAATATACAATAGCTTCTACAGGGTTGCCCATATTCGACGGACCCATCTGGCAACGCCATAACTTTTGACAGAGATGTCAGATCGCTTAATGACATACCGCGTTTGAAGCGTCAGTCCAAGCAGATTTTTACCATGGAACAATACACGCCACGCGAGCGCTCTGAAATAGTTGAAATTTACATTCAACAGAAGAAGTCAATTGTGAAAACTCAACGTGCTTTTAAAATATTAAAAAAATGTGAGAAGTGCGCCTTCTAAGAACACCATTAAGCGTTTATACGAAAAATTTTCGACTGGTGAGGCTCTTTCTAATCCGAAGAGGCCAAATAAAAGTCGACCAAGGCGATCGGCCGAGAATATCGCTGCCGTACGAGCCAGTGTTGAGAGGTCCCCAAGAACATCCCAAAAACGCCGTTCTCAGCAGTTGGGCATGGCTCGGTCCACTTTACAACGGATTATTCGCGTTGATTTGCATTTGTTCCCGTACAAAATTCAATTGACGCAAAGATTGTTGCCTGCGGACAAGCCTCGTCGATTTAAATGGGCCCAACGAGTCATCGAAATGGCCGATGATGACGAGCAATTTTGGAACAAAATTATCATGTCCGATGAAGCCCATTTCACATTGAATGGGACCGTAAATAAGCAAAATTGCCGTATTTACGCCACTGAAAATCCTCAGGAGATTCAAGAATTGCCTCTTCATGACGAAAAAGTCACAGTTTGGTGCGGCGTTAGTGCGAAAACGGTCATTGGGCCGTTTTTTCTTCCAAAACGAAAATGGCCATGCTGTTACCATCAACCAGGAGCGTTATCGCGACATGATGACCAATTTTGTGATGCCAATTATTCGTCGAAAGCGTATGAGGCAGTTCTGGTTTCAACAAGATGGCGCTCCACCGCACACAAGTCGCATAACAATCGATTTTCTGAAGAATTTGTTTCCGGGCCGTTTGATGTCGAAAAGTGGTGATTTGGACTGGCCACCGCGTTCGCCCAATTTGACGCCCGCTGACTTCTTCTTGTGGGGACATTTGAAGTCAAAGGTTTACGTTAACAAGCCAAGGACCGTAGAAGAGATCAAGGACAACATTCGTGAAGAAATAGCCGCTATTCCGGCCGAAATGTTGGCGAAAACGATGGAAAATGCTGCAAAAAGGGCACAATACGCCATCAACGCCAGAGGCGGCCATTTGAGAGATATCATATTCAAAAATTGATGTAAACAAATCTACTTGGAACAAATTAAATGAATAAGATTGCCAACCGCCAAATTTTTATTTTTTTCTTTGATTTTTTTTTTTTAAACATGGGTCCGTCGAATATGGGCAACCCTGTATACCCTGTTTATTAGTAAGAACTACCAAACTCCTTAAAAAAAAACATTAAACGCAAATTCCACCCTTCATTGTTGGCAAATCTTTTACCACAGAGCCATTTTTCATGTTTGGAAATAGGAAATAGTCCCGAATAAGGTGAGTGATGAAGCAATTCGAACTTTAATTCATTAATTTTGGCCATTGCACTAGTGGATGTGTGAACTGGAGCATTATCTTGATGAAAAAACACTTTCTTTTTCGCCAAAATTTTCATAATTTTTGTCATTCAAACGCTGCAATAAATTAGCATTATATTCACCGTTGATGTTTTTTCTTTTCTGAAAATAATATATGAAAATAATCCCATGCGTATCCCAAAAAACAAACACGATGACTTTACTCGCAGATGGAACCGCCTTTGCCTTCTTTGAGCACGATTCTCTTACTCCTCTCCACTGCTTTGACTATTCCTTTGTCTGAGGTGTGTGGTGGTGAATCCATTTTTCATCCATGGTTATAAATCGACGCAAAAATTAGGCTTTTTGCGGTGAAACATCGTCAAAAACTCTACTGAAACATCTTCACGACGCTGTTTTCGCTCTATTGAAAGCAAGCGCGGCATCCATCTTCCGTACAGCTTTCTCATCTTCAGATCTTCGGATAATATACCATATACAGCAATTTTTGAAATGCCTATTATTTCAGCTAACTCACGCTCCTTCAGCCGATGATCATCCAATACCGTTTTGAGGATTTTCTTAACCGTGTCTAGCGTGGCCACCTCAACAGGGCGGCCACTACGATGTTCATCTTGGCAGCTCGTACGGCCTTGTTTAAACTCTGCTACCCAATATTTTACAGTCGTAAATGAAGAAGCAGACTCCTCCAGAGTGGAATCTGGCTCGACTTTAATATTGGTTGGACTGAGACCTTTCAAATGAGAATATTCAATTATATAACAGTGACCAATTTTCTCTATGTTTACAAATTCACTGAAATCGTTCATTTTTGATGGCTCAAATAAAAATACTAAACAACGTGGTGCCTTGAAACTTAAAACATGTGTTTTATAAGGTCGCCACTTTTCAACAAAATAATTTTTTTCAAACTACTGGCACCATCTATACTTCAGGTCGGCTAGTTCTGCCACTGCCCCCGCATATAACCTGGGCTATGTATCATTTTTCATAAACCCACTCACAGTGCATCGAACTTGCAAAACACATTACAAGTTTCATAAGAAATGTATTGATTGATTGAATATTTATTAATTAATTTATTGATTTACTTATTGGTTTTTTTGATTCCCGCTTTTCTAGTATTGCTAACAAAATTGTTATCTCCTGAAGGATTGCCGGTATTTCAAATTTAATTTTAAAATATGGCGACTTTTAATATATTGCGGAAAATACTGAAAAAAGCAAATAACAGGTACATATGTTCCAGATTCTACTTTGAAGTAAAAGTAGTTTGTAATCACTTCAATTTGACACTTGGGTGTTCTGAATTTTACTTTTTACTTTTAATTTCTGTTTTGTTTTCGAACATCAAATCGTAGTGAATTGCATTGTTCTAGAAACTACAAAAGAAGTGGTTTAAAAATACTTTGAAATTTTATTGTGAAACAAAAATTCTTGCAAGTAAACATGCAAGTATAATAAATAAAAGTGGTCAGATTCCTTTGGTTGAATAAAAATTTTCCTTGTTTGAAGGGGAAAACGCAAGAATACAACACAGGATGCAATAATGCTACGTTTTATGCAAAGCAATCCAGACCTGGAAAAAGGAGACCATGTAAAATTAGAAGAATTGTGGAATCTTTTTGCGGCTTAGTAATTTCCACATGAGTTCCATCAATGCTTAGACAAATTTTGTTCATCAACTGTCATTTTCAATTTAATCAACCTAGGACAAATATATTTTTCTAGAACAATAAGCACTCGATTTAAAATTTTGCAGGTGGTGCTCCGTGCTAAGGCCATATTAGTGTCTTTTCCGACCCCTCGTTGAAATCCTCCTTCTACTAAAAATCTTAATGTGGCAGCAAAGCTTTAGTTCTGCCGGAATGGATGACTTGGGCAGTCTCAATTTTATGCAATGTAAAATGTTACGAAATGCATCTTTGTTGATGCGATAATTTTGTAAAAACCTAATAGTTTTTATTAAAAGTATACTGAATGTACTTAAGTACATACATGTGTGTACTTATGTAGTGTCGCCCATATCCAGAGGATTTGAGTGATCCCGCAAAATCCGCCTTTGTAATTTTGCTCTTGCGTATTCATTGGTTTGGTATATAGTGGAAACTAACACCGCATTCATTATTTATTTATCCTTTATTTATTTATTTGTCCGTATTATTTATTTATCCTTTAATTTTATGCACAAAAAATCACAAATAGTATGTAGTTTTAATAACTAAATTTTATTTTCAAGTCAATATCAGCTGTTTACATTTTCTGTTTTCGAACTTCAATTCATATGAGAAAATGAAACAACAAACCGCTTCATTTGCAGAACATCCAGAACAAAATGTTAACTTTTCAAATCGTATTTTACGTTAATTCCACTACTTTTTTGGAACATACCTGTAAATGTACATTTTATACATAAATATACACTAAACATTGAATTTGATCAAAATATGCCAAAAACTCCTTGCCGTTTTACAGTATTTTTTTTCCGTAGTCCACAAAAAAAAAAACATTTGCATAAAAATGCTGGATCTATTAATTAGCATTTGTATACAAAAAAAGAAGCACCAAAAGCAGAGTTCTTTCAACTCATTTACTGACGTTTTAATGTCATTAAAACAAACCGAAAAACAAACTTCCATTTCGTTGTTCAATAAATCCTATTAAACCTTTGATGTTTCCCCAGGTGTCATCATAACACAAAACATATTTGTCTCATTGAACCCACATCAAGCGTCACATTTATACGGATTCTAAAGCAAGATCTGTAACGAAGATCGGGCCAAACGATCACCAACAGCCCATAAATATTGTAACCGGTCTTTCTCATTTCATCTTACTTAGAAAAACGGATCTATATCTATTCAAAGCTTTGCATTTTAAATATTTAAGAAGACATGACATAATATGGCCCATAACATGGTCAAGTGACCTATAACATGGGTCAGATGGTTGACCTTTTCTGTTCTGTGGGTGGAGGAGGTTCATTTGGATGCAAACGTCATTAATAAACGTGTGCTACAAGACGCAACAAGACGCAACAAGAACCAAACTATAATCGATTGTAGTAAATTATGGAAGAATATAGTTGGACGTGTTTAATTCTCACATTTACTGGATCTGATAGACGTGTGAGTTATGTTTATTAATATTATTAATTGTTCGTTCCCAACGATCGGTTTGTTTTAGGTTATGTTTGTGTGTATTCGACCGCAAAGAATGTAGGTATGGGGAAGAGACTTCGGCTCTCTAAATTAAAACTTAGTTAAAAAGTTTTAAATGTTTTGCAATCACCTTTATTACACTTTTCTAATAAGAATCATTATTAAAAGAAAATAGTTATTCCAAATATTGTGAACTTTATAGCTTTATATGAAACAGATAGACATTTCGAAATTCGCCAGAACATTTTTGTAAAAGTTTATGGAAATTATATGTAAACGTTATGTTATTTAAATGTAAACGTTCATCTAAAACTATGAAGAATTAACACTAATTTACAACTTTGTTAAATCGATAATATTTGGCAGTAATTGCAACAATATAAATGAATTTTATTACAACTTTTGTATAATTTAGGAAATAGTTTGGTCTTTAAATTAGTTCATGATAAGACGTTATGATATTATTTCTTCCAACTCACCTTCTTTTTTAGGAATAGTCCTAATTGTGGGTCCCGTTATTGAAAAATTCTTGAAAATATGAAAAACTATAAAAACGGAGATACTCGAGGCATAACACAATAAAGGATGTCCCAACAAGAATGCAAGATTTAAATTTGGCGCCATTCGAAGTGTCATTGTTTGACATTTGAATAATTGTTATTGTTTGCTAGTAAAAGGCACGAGGTTAGTAAAAATGGAGCGCTACACGAATGAACAACGCATTCTCATTGTGAAATTGTTTTACCAAAATGGTGAAAGTTTTGCGGTTACAGTTCGCAAATTGCGATCAATTTGGGGTCATAATAGTGCTCCAAAAAATGTCAATTGTAAAGAGATTAATGGATAAATTTGCCAAAACTGGGTCTGTTAGTGATGTAAAGAAAACAACGCGCCTTCGACCAGATCGACCTCAATTCGACATCGAGCTCAGCAAATTGGTTTCTCCAAATCCACTATGCAGTGAATTTTAACGAAAGATTTGCGTCTTTATGCATACAAAGTTCAATTGACTCAGGAACTGAATCCAGCTGACCATGGACAGCGAATGGAGTTCCTTAATTGTTCATCTTCAGTGACGAGGCCCATTTCCATCTTGATGGCTTCGTCAATAGGCAGAATTGTCGCATTTGGAGTGAGGAAAATCCTCGAGTGATTCACGAGAAGCAAATGCATCCTCAACGTGCCACTGTGTGGTGTGGATTTTGAGCTGGAGGAATCATTGGATCTTTTTTTTTTGAAAATGAGGCGTGTCAAGCGCAAACAGTCAATGGTGTTCGGTATCGTGAAATGATAACCAGTTATTTCGTGCCTAGAATTGAAGAAATGAATGTGGAGGGCATGTGGTTTCAATAAGACGGCGCCACATGTCATACAGCCAGAGAAACAATTCAATTGCTGCATCAGTCATTTCGCGGTCGTGTTATTTCGCATTTTGGAGACCTGAATTGGCTGCCTAGATCGTGCGATTTAACACCATTAGACTTTTTTCTTTGGGGTTTTTTGAAGTCAATGGTTTACGCGAATAAGCCGATGACGACTCAAGTCTTAAAAGAAGAAATTGGACGCTGCATTAATAAAATATCGCAGCATTTATGCAAAACGGTCATTGAAAATTTCATTAAAAGATCGCGTGTGTGCCAGCAAAGCCGCGGCGGCCACCTGCCTGCCATCTGTCTACTTTACGATATAATAAAGTTTCACGATTTTTTTTTAAATATCTGTGTTTTATTTAAAATTTAAATCCTGCGTTCTTGTTGGGACACCCTTTATAATATCTTGCATAAGAATAAGGCGTTTTTGAGACATCCCTTATCTGGTGATGAGTCACAAGTGGAATAAATTAGTTTCGTAGGAAAAAAATTGTTCATAGGATTAAGTCCCTCCTACTTTAAGCTAAGAACTGCCAACTTTCCCTATATAGAATTTTTAGAATTGTTAAGTTGCGTCTTTCTTTATTACCATTTCATTTTTAAGTTTACAAATGTATTATCGAAGATATTGCGACGTAAAAATGTACATTATTTCGACTCCAGTGTTGCAAATCAACAAAAAAGTAGCGGGTGTTGCCACATAGGAAAAATTTCCTCGTGAAATTCTCTGGTTCAAAAACTTAGCTTCTGTTGAGGTTATCTTGTATTACCTTATGTTGCAAATCAACAAAAAAGTAGTGGGTGTTGCCACATAGGCAAATTTTCTTCGTGAAATTTTCTGGTTCAAAAACTGTAAAAACTTCTTTTGAGGTTATATTGTATTCCCTTATGTGGAATCCGCGTGTACCAATTGTCCAAGTAAAACCACGTTGTTCAATTCATTAATTTATTGAATAAATAAATTAATAAATGTGATTTTATATTCTAATTGAAGGTCAAAGTCGATATTTGTGAAAGCATGTAAAATTACCTATATATGTTTTGGACTTATTTGAAATGCATTTGAATTGTAGAGTTGTATTCTTATACCAACATTTTTTTATATGAAGTGAAAAGTAAACAGTACTAGCCTTAATGCAGACGAAATTTAGACTGAGAGCGCGGGATGAAAAAGGCAGAAACCCTAACCAAATTTGGTGCAGGTAAGGGCAATTACGATCGCTATATATCTACTTGCTTATCTGGCGATAAGTCGGCCCACGATATTATAAAGACAAAATGTCTGCAAATGGTTCAGTAGGATAAATTTATTCAGGCGACTAAATCCCCCTTGCCTTATGAAAGTACAATCGCATTGTAATATGGCCAGTGTGTCGCACACCGTAGGTAAGGCCTTCGTGGCGAGACTCATATAAAACCCTCGTGAACTTATGCTTTATGGAAGCAAAATTTAAGCTGCAAGCCCAAGGACAAACAAAGGAAAATGTGATTATATTTGTGCAAAGGCCATAATGCCTACACAACCGTGGCAAGGCTAATAGTGATTTCGTACAATATACTCGTATACTCGTATAATGAAAATAGCTGGAAATTTTATAATAGCACTCAGAGACTAGGTGGGTGATACTTTACAGCAAGGTTCAAATGAAACTTTGCGAAATGATTGGAATAACAACATGGCAAGTAAACTACTTCATACACATGTTATCCGGTCACGGTCACTTTAGAAAGTATTATTTGTATTAAGAAAAGAATACAAAAGATGAAACAGAGTATACACTTTTTGCTTGGACTCACTGGCTATTTAGTTGCCGGGAACTGGCGAGAGTAAATATCAAGGTAAATAACGATCGCTGATATGGTTGATATTATAGTCACCAACGAGGTTGAATGGACCGCGGTGTCACACTACACCGAATACGTTGTGAGACGAGTATGTTTTCGCGGTCAAAACAGAGCAGAAGTCTGGACACAAGACATTAAGAGAAGATTTCACGCTGACCAAATGGAAGGCCATCTCGACGCAATGAACATATCTCAAGGAGGAAACCAGAGTCATAATTTGATCGGTAATCCTTACTGGTGTATCCAACACACCACTATAAATGACGGTATCCCGACCATTTACATATTAAACCTTTATTTCCTTTCAAGAATATCGTGTAAATTTTGGCGGCCACCGCAAATCATGTATATAAAATGTAGAACCAAGGAGAATAAAAAATGATTTTAGAATGTTTATAATTGATCAACGGAAATACTTTGGGTCACATTGTGTCATGTCTTCTTAAATATTCAAAATTCAAACTTTTGAATAGATGTCAATCCGTTTACAATCCGTACAAATGTGACGCTTGATGTGGGCCCAATGGGACAAATTTGTTTTGTTTTTGATGACACCTGGGGAAACATTAAAGGTTTAATAGGATTTATTGAAGAAGGAAATGGAAGTTTGTTTTTCGGATTATTTTAAAGACATTCGAACGACAGTAAATGAGTTGAAAGAACTCTGCTTTTGGGGATTCTTTTTGCATACAAATAGTAATTAATAGATCTAGCATTTTTACGCAAATGTATTTTTTTGTGGATGGCTAAAAAAAAATACCGGAAAATGCCAACGACTTTTTTTGACAAACTTTGATCAAATTCAATTTTTGTGCATGTTTAAGTTTAAATTATACATTTCTTTGCCATAACTAGAAAACGGGAAATGAAATTAAATTAATTAATACATATTCAACAAATCAATACATTCCTCATGAAAGTTGTAAGATGTTTCGCAAGTTCGACGCAGTGTGAATGGTTCTATGGAAAATAAAACATGGCCAATGTTAAATACGATGGTATCAGTAGTTTGAAAAAAAATATTTTTATGAAAAGGTTGCCATTAACAACATAAATTTTAAGTTTCAAGGCGTCACATTGTTCAGTATTTTTACTTGAACCATCAAAAATAAACTATCGCATGGAAAAACTTGGTCACCGTTGGTCACCGTTTTGTAATTCAATATTTCCACTTGATACGTCTCAGTCCAACCAATATCAAAGCCGAGCTAGATTCTACTCTGGGTGAGTCTGCTCCTTCGTTTACGACTGTGAATTATTGGATAGCAGAGTTTAAACGAGGCCGTACGAGCTGCCAAGACGAACACTGTAGTAATCGACTAGTTGAGGTGTTCACGCCGGACAAGGTTAAGAAAATCCGCAAAATGGTATTGGATGATCATCGGCTGAAGGTGCGTGAGCTAGCTGAAATGATAGGCATTTAAAAAAGTGCTATACGTCGTATATTGACCGAAGGTTTGGAGGTGAGAAAGTTGTGCGCAAGATGGGTGCTGCGATTGCTTTCATTACAGCAAAAACAGCGTCGTGAAGATGTTTTAGTAGAGCGTTTGATGATATTTCACCTCAATAAAACCAAATTGTTGCTTCTATTTATAACCACGGATAAGACAAGGGTGGTGGACCCTTGTCTGAGACAAAGGAATAGTCAAAGCAGTGGACTGGAATGGGAGAATCGCGCCCAAAGAAGGCAAAGACAATGTTCTATGTGCAGACAAGGTTATGACATCTATTTGTTGGGATGCGCATGGGATTATTTTTATTGATTATCTTCAGAAAGGAGGAACCATCAACGGCGAATTTTATGCTAATTTATTGTACCGTTTAGGTGATGAAATTGTGGAAAAAAGGCCGCATTTGGTGAAAAAGAAAACGTTGTTTTATCAGTTCACACATCCTAAATTAATGAATTAAAGTTCAAATTGTTTTATCTCGTACCTTATTCAGCAGATTCAGCTCTCTCGGACTATTTTCTGTTTCCAAACTTGAAAAAATGACTCGATTGTAAAAGTTTTGCCAACAAGGAAAAGGCAGTGGTGGTGGTAGTCTGCGGTTGATGGCTATTTTAAGGAGTTTGACAGTTCTTACTTATAAACAGGGTACAATAGCCATTGAACATCGCTGGGAAAACTGTATCGATCTAAAAGGAGATTATGTTGAAAAATAAGGAAACTTTTTTCAACTTTTTTTTGTGTGTAGCTTTAGGACCGCCCTCGTAGCTTACCAAACAATTAATTATTTAACATATTTTAAGTTGTTCATGAGCAATTTGCCCTCTCTTTCATATTTTAGACTCACTTGCCATCTGACCCTGTTGGATATCATAGTTTAACCACAAACTGTGCCACAAATAAATGTGTACATATCATTTGCGTTGAAAATTTGTTATTGAAAACATAAAATGAAAATTAAATAACCCAAAAGTTAGTATCTTTTTGGTGTTTTTGTTGTCTTAGGGACATTTCTAAAAGACTTGTACGGAATAGCACATACAAAATTCAAAGTAGTTGATTTTCTGGAATGATTATATTTAAAGGGAATGAATAACAAAATATTTCTAAGGAAAAAAACGGAGATGATGAAATCGATACACCATAGCGAAATAATCAAATTTTTCTCTTAATCAGCTTTATAATGAGTAATTCGTATTTTGTTTATTATTTCCCAATGCCGTATCTGTAGAATTGTTATTTATTCTCATTACGATGAGATTTTAGATTAATATTAAAAAGTTTACATTTTAAAAAAGTTGTAATAATTTAACACAATCATTTTCTGTGAAACATGAACGTATTTCAAATAGCCAACCAACAGATTCAAATTCATAAAAAGTATTTTTTATTTGCTATAAGTATAACTATTTTCGTAAAGCTTTGCCCGCAAGCTGCTGCTCACCTCATTGTGAATTAATAATGCGTTCATAAATTAACATTAACGTGTTAACATTTTAGAACAACACAGTCGCTGGACAGCTAAGTATATTAATTGTTTTCCTTCCCATATAAATAAAGAATATTTCTAGTCAAACCGGTAAGTAGCTGGACTACTTCTTAATTATTCCGGAATCAACTAATAAGGATATGCAACTTCGAAAATCAGTTCACAATACTGATAGTGCCGCAATTCATCCATTAACAAAATTACTTCTACAAAGACACTGTTACGGATTAATCTCGCAAAACCTCCTTTTATTAATGTTTCTATCATTCCATTACCCAACACCCTTTGATAGAAGATATAGGGAAATATTCATAAGAAGTACAAAGCAGATACAAAGAAAACAACAATATAATACACAAATTGAAAACGCCAGTGAAGAAACAACAAAAAACCCCATAAAAAAAAAACAAAAAGGTTTGACAATGTTATTGTTATGTCAAACAATGACATTTTTTTCCTTAAATATTTACAGATAATTTTCGGTTTTTTTTCTTATGAACATTTGGATACACAAACATGACTGGACGAATGATGATGTGTTTGACGCGGGAATACATAATGAGCTTATCAATATAACCGCTTACAACAAAACTGCATTTCCGTTACAGACCAGTGACCAATTTCGATTCCACTGCCTTATCAAGGAGGTCGTAGGAATCTGCACATGATATTCATTCAAAATTATTATCAGTATTTTTTCTGCTTAAAGAGGAATTAAATTCACAACAATTCATGAGAAAATGAGAAGTTCAATGAAAAGATAACTTTGGAAATTAAACAGAAGCAAGTATTTCACCCTTTCACACTGTTTCCAAATGCTTACAATAATTTCAAATATTCGATATGTTCAATATATCCGAAAGTAACTGAAATACTTAAAATGTCTCACAAATCTCAAAAATATTACGCAATTACAATTACAATTCATAATACTTTGTGCCATTTCAAAGTGTTTAAAATATTCGAAACATAGAAAATATTCAAAAACAACCGAAATATACAACATAATCAAAGTAGTCCAAAAATTTAAAATATTTTGAAAATATTCAATACATTCAAAATACTCAAAATTTTAAAATATGCAAAATATTCAGAATATTCTAAATATGCAAATATTTCAAAATAATTCAGGTATTCAAAATATTCAAAATATTAAAAATATTCAAAATATATAAAATATTAAAAATTTGAAAATATTCTAACTATTCAAAACATCCAAAATATTCAAAATATGAGGATATTCCAAATATTTAAAATATGCAGAATATTTAAAATATTGACAATTTTCCAAATATTTAAAGTACTCAAAATATTTACAATATTCAAAATATTCTACAAATTACAAATATTTAAAAATTTTAAAAATTAAAAATATTCAAACTATCCAAAATGTTCAAAATATTCGAAAAATTACAAAATATTTAAAGTATTCAAAATATTCAAAGCGTTCAAAATATTCAAATTATCCAAAATTATTAAAATATTCAGAACGTTCAAAATATTCACTAATCCAAAATTTTCCAAATACTCAAATAATTCAAATTAATTCAATTCAAAATATACAAATTATTCAAAATATTCAAATGTGTTAAAAATATTCAAAATGTTTAAAATATTCAAAACTTCAAAATATCCAACATATTCAAAATAATCAAAATGTTCAAAGTAATCCAAAAATTTTAAACATTTTGGAAATATTCAATATATTCAAAATATTAAATATTTTAAAATATGCAAGATATTCGAAATATTGAAAATATGCAAATATTTCAAGTATTCAAAATATTCAAAATATGCAAAATATTCAAAATATACAAAATATACAAAAATATACAAAATATTAAAAATGTAAAAATATTCAAAACATTTAAAATATTCAAAAAATTTAAAATATTCCAAATTTTCCAAATATTCAAAATATTCGAAAAATTAAAAAAATGTTTACAATATTCAAATTATTCGAAATATTTAAAATGTTCAAAATATTCAAAACGTTCAAAATATTAAAAATTATCAAAATATTCCAAATACTTAAGTTATTCAAAATGTTCAAATTATTCAAAATATTCAAAATGTTCAAAATATTCAAAACTTCAAGATGTTCAAAATATCCAAGATATTCAAAATATATATATATATATATTCAAAATATTTATATATTCAAAATGTTCAAAATATTCAAATATCCAAAATATTCAAAATATCTTCTTCTTCTTCTTCTTACATGGCGACTGCAATAGACATCCTTATCTATTATACGCCGCCCGTAGAAAATAATTCCAAGCACTTCTATCTTCTGCGCTTCTCCTCCAATTCGTCACACAAAGTTTCGATAGTATTTCAAAAGCAAGGTCCTTCCAACGGAGTTTTGGTCGCCCTCTTCTGCGCCGTCCATCGAGTTCGTTGTTGAAAACTTTCCGTGCCGAAGCATTTAGGTCTGTCCGCACAACATGACCCAGCCAACGCAATCACTGTATATTAATGTTTTTGGCCACGCCAATGCCGGAATATAGCTCATACAACTTCTTGTTCCAGCGACGCCGATACTCTCCGTTAACAATGATGGGTCCATATATTTTCCGGAGAATTTTCCTTTCGAAAACTGCCAATACCGATTCACCCGCTTGTGTCATACCCCAGGATCTGCGCCATATAACAAGACAGGTAGAACCAACGTCTGGTACAGTTGAATTTTTATTTGTCGAGAGAGGGCTTTTTCACGGAATTGCTTGCCCACCGTAACGTTTGTTAGCAAGTAATACTCTCCTCTTTATCTCCATGCTGACATCATTCGTTTTATTTACAGCGGAACCGTGGTAGACGAATTCTTCCACCACTTCAAAATTATAGTTGACAACAATCAGACAGCGTCCCAAACAAATAGATGCTTTGTTCGTTGAAATCAATAACTTTGTATTGTCCTCGTTTACCACCAGACCCATTTTCGTTGTTTCCTTCTCGATGCTGGAGAAGGCTGCAGTAATATCTCGCAGTTTCCTGCCAATGATGTCTATGTCATCTGCATATGCGAGTAACATATGATTTTTGTTAAAGATGGCACCAGACGTGTTAACTTCAACAGTATGTTGAAGGAGTTGCACGATAGACTGTCGCCCTGCCTAAATTCTCATTTGGTGTAAAAAGGCTCACTACGAGCCTATCTTTACTGAAAACTCCATGTCAGTCACCGTTATCCTACAAGAACTCATAAGCTTCGTAGGAATTCCAAATTCAGACATGACCTCATACAGTTTTTGTCGTATCGGGCTATCGAAGGCAGCTTTATAGTCGACGAAAAGATGGTACGTGTCGATTTGTTTTTCTTGGGTCTTCTCCTAAATTTGTCGTTGTGTGAATACCTGGTCAGTTGTTGATTTATCAGGTCTAAAACCACATTGATAAGGTCCAATCAGGTCAGTTAGAATCGACTTTAGTCTTTTACATATTACACTCGACAGGACCTTATAACGGGTAAAAGACTGATACCGCGATAGTTTTAACACATACTGGGATCGCCTTTTTTAAACACACACAAGGACACAGTACATTCAAATTTCAATCATCAGGCATGTTTTCCTCGAGCCAAATCGTATTTAGGAGCTGATGCAGGCTGTTTATCAGCTCATCGCCACCAGTTTTAAACAGCTCTGCTGGCAGTCCATCAGCGTCCGCAGTTTTGTTGTTCTTAAGCCGCAATACTGCTGCTCTGATCTCTGTTTGGCTCGGAGCTGGGAGCTGTTATGCCATCGTCGATAATTGGGGTGATTTCCCCACTCGTTCTGCCATCCGGAACTAAGAGCTTATAAAAATGCTCTTTCCATAGTTGCATCACATTCTGCTTATCTGTGACCAGATTTCCCTGGTTGTCCTTACAGGAGGGGAGCTCTGTTCCATACCCTGCACTTCTTATCTTTTGGTAGAATATTCGAGCTTCACCTCTATCCCCGTACCTTTCTATTTCCTTACTCTCAAGCTCTTTCCACAAAGTTGGTGTGCCTCTCTTCTCTGCTCCTTGTAGCGTTCCCTAACTGCACGCGTTACAATTGACCGCAGCATTGCTTTGTATGCAGCATCCTTTTTCTCAGACACTATGCGAAATTTTTCATCGTACCAGGGCTTGTCTGATCGCGGTTTCTCATACCCAAGTATGGTTTCTGCAACAGCAGCCATAGACTGCGCAATATGTTGTCATTGTGCGTCAGGTACATCAGAATCAGGGGCGTTTAGTTGTAGTACTTGAGAGAGTTTGGTGGAGTGGGCTGTGGCTATAACAGGAATATGCAGCCCAGCGAGTCAATATTAGCACCACAAATCATACGCACGTCCATGACACTAAAAGTATGCCTTCCATCTATTACCACATGATCAATCTGATTCCTCGTGTTATGATCAGGAAATAGTCACGTTGCCTTGTGGATGTCTCTATGCGGGAATCTGGTTCCACTCACTACCATAATTACGCCGCTACCATATTTACGCCTAGTACATCCTTGTCCTGTCCATCGCATCTCCTGGGTGGCGGTAATGCCAGCCATACGAGTATATTTATCGAGGGCACCCCCTAGTCGGATAGATGCACCTTCTCTGTAAAGAGTGCGGACATTCCAGGTGCATGTCCTTAAATCATGGTCCTTATAACGTTCGCGGGGGTTGCCAGCATTTGGGGTGATTCGTTTTATTATTTTCTTTATTTTCTTCGGTGCTTTCATGATAATTTAAATTTAAGATGAGCGGCTTATCAGGCCACTGCATCCATTCCTACTGTTGGGGCGACCACTAGGCTGGTGAGTTGAGTTTCAGTAACAGAAGTTACCTACTGGCCTAAGACGCATCGGTGTTAGTATGCAAGTTTTGTTTCTCAACTAGTCGCCTTCCCACTTTAGCTACCATCAATCGGATACCTGATGACATAACCAGAGAATACTTAGTCGAAGGTCGGATATCGTAAGCTGCTTGGGAAATTCTGCAGAGGGATCTGGTTATTCCCAAATGAATAGAAATCGGAGAGCCCAAATTAGAAATTTCCCCACTCCCCATTCAAAATATCTAACATATTTAAAATATTAAAAATAATTAAAATATTGAAAATATTATATTAAAAGTATTCAAAAACATTTAGAAACTTTGAATTTAATTTGGCACAAATATTCAAATTATGCCAAAACATATTTAGAATTTCTAAAAAAACTTTGAAATTAGTTAAAATTCAATAGTCAACCCATTCAAAATAAAATTCCTAAAATATCTGTGGTCACAACCCATAACAGCCTAAGTCTGTTTTTCTATATTTTCAGTACAGGAGTTTAAAGTTTTGAATCTTCACTGAAAATCAGGAGAAGGTTTTTTTTTGGAAAACTTTGCTACAGATTCCAAGGAAACGAATTTCTCTACTTAGTTGTTAACAAAAAATAGTTGTTTATTCTCGCAGCCAAAATATATTATCGAAAAAGACACTTAGGCTCTTATGAATTGTTGAACGAAAGAAAGTCAAAAAGTTCAAGTTGAGTTAGGCTATTATTTCAGATTAAATAAAAAACTTTAAGTTTGTAGAAAGACCTTAACTCAATTTGTGTTTATCAAAAAACGAAATTGTAATTCGGAATAAGAGCTTAACTCAAGTTAGGAAAATAAAATTGTTTCTTTATTTTTTGGATTAACGACTTAAGTTGATTTAGGCAATGATGAAAAAATAATGTTTATATTTGTTGTAATCCTAAATTGACTTAGGCAGTTATGCCAAAACAGTCATTTAGAAAAATAACTTAAGCTATTAGGTTTTTTAGGATTAATTGCCTTCCTAGAAGAGATACAAACATGAAAAATTTAGAGCAAATAAATTTAGATACGCTGAATACGATGGTGCTAATAACTCAATTGTGTCCTAACTCGAGTTAGGCTGTTACGGGTTGTGACCACAGATATTACAGGAACATAAAATAAAATTTAAAATATTTAATATATTCAATTCAATTGTTTTTATTCAACACTTTACCAATTTTTATTTCTCCTCATAAAAGTAATGAGTTACTCAAAAAAAATACTTTTTTTTTTTTTGCATAGCAATAAAATTGTATAAAATATACAAATTTATTTTATATATATATATTTATTGTATAAAATATACAAATTTATTCAAAATATTTAAAACACTAAAGTTTAACGCAATTCATAATAAATTCGAAATTATATCGGTATTAGCATTTAAAATTTAAACTTTAAAGTTCCTTCAATAGCTTTTTGCAATACGTCGCTCTCAACAAGCCAATTTTAGCAGAAACCTACGAATTTATCGAACATTCCAGACAATCAAAATTTTCCAAAAAAGAAAGTACTACTATTATGGCTATATATCAATATTTTCTTATTTCCTGTGATAGCACACCTCTGCCGGAAGTCCTTCAATTCGGGCATGTTGACATTTAATGCAAATATTTATCAACAATGACCTCCTTCTTGTTTAGCTACACCAATTGGCTATCATTTTGACATTGACTGCTATCATTAGTAGTTTCAGTACTTAGTTGTTATGACCACCATCCCCCTCAGGTACCTGTTGTAAGATCACGTTTGCCATTTAAGGACTAGTGCAGATAATAAAACCCAATAACTGTTTACGACCCTTTTAAGGTGATTTTTTGGCATTTACGTTAATTAGTTTTGGAAATATTTCACTTAAACGCCACTTAACTTATTTTATGGTCTCGCCAAAATCCCAACAACAACGAGAGCTACAGGTAAATGATTTCAATATGCATGGAATATTGACGACTTGAGTTTCTTGGTAAACAAAAGATTTATTATTCAATTTTTGTAGGCTTCAAAGCCGCGAACTTCACCCATCCGACTAGTTGATGAACACATCGATCGACGGACAGACAAATGAACATTATGACTCTTCTTTACCTCCGGTCCTGCCCATAACTTCTCTAGACATTACAAAGCAATTTTCATTTATTTCCTTTTAGCTTTTATTTTCCTACACTAGAAAGACGCCACTTAAATATGCATTTTATGACTGCCCGAAAGAAATAAAAACAAAAGGCCCCTCAATACGGCAAAACCTACTTTCGTTTCCAGCTACATTGGGCCTTAAGTGGCGATGACTGCAATCAATAGTCGGTCATTACGTTCTCGTAATGACTAATTCTCGGTTGCAATGACGATTTTAGACATTACTGCCATCGATTGACGTCAATTTATTACACCTTCCTGATTTGGTCGGCAAGACATTATGGTAGCTTCAGTTGGCTGACAGTAATTTGTTTTTGCTTTCTCTAGAACATTTACTTTTCACTGAAGCCTTCATATCATCGTTTAAGAATGAAAATCAAACGATTAGTCAATTGTCGAAATTGTTAGTATTTTGTCGGGATTTTTATAGTTTTTTCGTGTACCCAAGAATAAGGAAGTAATTAGCGTGTTGGTCTGGCAATTGAGGGAATCATTGTAAGCAATTATTAATGTCGACAGTGGTATGTGTCACAATCTGCAAACGCCATCTGTCGTAGGGATCAATGACGACGGCTTCAATTAAAAGGTAAGTTCATCTACCAACATATCTTTATATATCTTTATATGTATAATTCTACTGTACGGGCGTTGTCAGTGAACTCCTCCTAAACGGGTGGACCGCTTTGCATAAATTTTTTGTATATGCGTCCGGGATGGCTTAGATTTACAATTCGGTCCAATTGGAGAAAGGGGCGTGGTACCTCCCATACAAACAAAAAATTAAAAATCAATTATTTCTGCTCCTGCTTACGGTATTTGAACAAAATTTGGTGCGTAGGTTTGGTGTACATATCTTAAGTGCTACTGCAAATATGGGCGGGATTGGACAATGGGGCGTGGTACCTCCCATACAAACCATAAATTAAATATCCAATATTTCTGCTCCTGTTTACGGTATTTGAACAAAATTTGGTACATCGGTTTGGTGTACATATCTTAAGTGCTGCTGCAAATATGGGCGGGATTGGACAATGGGGAGTGGTACCTCCTATACAAACCACAAATTAAAAAGCAATTATTTCTGCTCCTGCTAAAATTTGAAGGTAAAGCAACGTTTGCCGGGTCGGCTAGTGTACATATATATTATGATGAGAATGTACGAGTATATTATCGATATGCAAAAGGAAAAATAAAGTAACAAATGTATAGTTTTTTAACATTTTGAATATTTATCAAAACGTCGATTTTACAATTTGAATACTTTTAATATATTTAATGTTTTTAATATTTTTAACATTAGTTTATTTCGAAAACTTTGAATATTTTTAATATTTTTAACATTATTTTATTTCGAAAACTTTGAATATTTTTAAAATTTTGAATATTTTGAATATTTTAAATATTTTATATATTTTGAATATATCGAAAACTTTTTGAATATTTGGAATCTTCTGAATATTTAAAAAATTTTGAATATTTTGAAATATATTTTAAATACCTTGAATATTTTGAACATTGTGAATATTTTAAATATTTTGAATTCTTTGAAAATTTTGAACATTTTGAATATTTCAAATATTTTCAATATTATATTTTTATATATATTTTATAACATTTTGAATATTTATCAAAACGTCGATTTTAAAATTTGAATACTTTGAATATTTTAAACATTGTGAATATTTCGATCATTTTTAATACTTTTAATATTTTTAATGTTTTTAATATTTTTAAACTTTCGAAAACTTTGAACATTTTAAAAATGTTGAATATTTTGAATATATCGAAAACTTTTAATATTTTGAATGTTTGGAATCTTCTGAATATTGTGAATATTTTGAAAATTTTGAATTTTTTGCATATTTTGAATATTTCAAATGTTTTAAATTTTTAAATTTTGAATATTTTGAATACTTTGAATATTTTGAATATGTCGAAAAATGGAATATTTTAAATTTGCAAATTTTGAATATTTTGAATATTTCAAATATTTTGAATATTATATTTTTAAATATATTTTATACATATTTTTAACATTTTGAATATTTATCAAAACGTCGATTTTAACATTTGAATACTTTGAATATTTTCAACATTGTGAATATTTCGAATATTTTTAATGCTTTTAATATTTTTAATGTTTTTAATATTTTTAACATTTTGAATATTTCGAAAATTTTTAATATTTTGAATATTTGGAATCTTTTCAATATTTTGAATATTTTGAAAATTTTTAAAATTTTGAATATTTTGCATATTTTGAACATTTTGAATATTTTCAATATTTTGAATATCAAAAATTTTGAATATTTTGAATACTTTGAATATTTTGAGTATTTTGAACATTGTGAATATTTTGAATATTTTGAATATTTTGCGTAGATAGTTAATATGGTAATGTTTACTTGCAATTGAATTCAAGGAATCCCGAAGGATGACTAATTTAATCGATATATCGATAATAAAAATTAAAATTTAAAAGATAACTACTATCTTTTGATGCCAGGACCTAAAAGCCGAACTGTAGAAAAATATATTTTGAATATTTTGTTTATTCATTCAGCAATTATTGATAATTTTTAACGAATTTTTAATTCGAAACTTAATTAAATAATTTTAGATTAATAAATCAGTCTAATTGTAAAGTCAGCTATTTTAGCAGTTGACTGGATGGATAGTTATTTCGGTACTCATTGACAGTTCTGCCAACAACAACTTCTATGCAAGTGTGTCCGGTAAAGAAGTGCATAGATCAGAACTTGTAATTATCGTATAGAACATCTTGGTGCCATTGAGCAAAACTTCTCAATAGGTTTAAGAAGTTATAGACCCTAAAGGTCTCCATGATGAAAGCACAAGCAGTTAATAGCGTTGAAGCTAGCTGTCAAATTGACCGACTTCACAAGTTTTTGAATCAAAAATTCCTTTATAAAACAATAAATAACAAGTAAATGATCTTAAACCAAATAATGCATCAAAATCTTAATATTGTGGATATTTTGAATACTTTCAGTATTTAGAATATTCTGAATGTTGAAGATATTTTTCAATATATTGATTATTTTTGAATGTTTTGATGTTTCAAAATGTGCAATTTTATGTATGCTGGCATTGTGTGTATTCAAATATACATCGATATATAACATTTATTAAACTGCTCATTTTTTAAATGAAAAATTTAAATTAAAAATTGCTTAGCACGACTTTATTATTTATATATACATATATATATATACATATATTTTTTTTTTAATTGATAAATCAACTTCATTAACCAATTTACGGCGACGTCATTGTGAAGCTCACTCATACCACCCTCCTACAATTTATAAAAATTCTTCACGTATTTTGTCTTATTCACGCTTCCTCATTTGTGTAAAACAGGAACTACTTTCAGTGTGGTTTCGTTGTTTTATTGCGTTTTTATTGTAATCAGAAATTTCCTTTACAAGTTCGCTTTCCTCTTTTGGTCTTTATCAATGAAGTTAAGGAATTAATGATTATGTTTTAAGGTTCTTCTTCGTTGTTGTTTCTTACAAACGCTTCCTTTCCGGGTTTCTTGATATAAAAGTTCAGATAAATTACCAAGGCCAATATTGTAATGGATAGCAATAAAATTTAATGGTTTCTTAATACCAATTGCATATACATACAGGAGGCATACAAAGGCGGAGTAGGAAAGCCACGTGGAAGAAAGGACAGGAGGAGGCATTGATGGGGTCTGCGTCTAGGGCGACAACACTTTTATTGTAAAAACCTAATTTATGACAACATCACGAGCTATTTACACGATTAAGAACACCACCAACTGGAATGCTTGCCATAATTTGTTTGTAATACCCAACATGGGACAACATTTCAATGGTACTGATCTCCATTTACATGAGGGTCCATTATTATGGACGAACAACAGACAACTAGAAAATGTCAGATATGAATTTGTACAATACGAGTATATGAGCATTTGGGTTATTGTTCGATTCGATGCAGTCTCATTGTGAAGAGGTAAACTGGGCACTGGTGCCATTTGGGGATGATTTACAGCCAGGCGATAGACTTTCCTGGAAAGGAATAAACAAAACGAAAAATTCCTAATTACAATTGTAAAACAGCATATTTGGAACAATTACAGCGTTGTTTCTAATAAATAAGCATACAACTATCACAAGGGATAGATGCATATCATGCATTACCGAATATTTAAATAATTTCAGAGCAACACACGACAATACCATATGTTTTGAAGCAATATTTCAATAAAATCCATTTCCATTTTTGTCCCTTTTGATACACATAATTGCAATCATCACAAATGAATCGTGGGTGGAATAGAAAAAGGACTCCAGAATAAAACGGACGAAAAGTTCTCTCCATCATTGCACAATGGAACAACAATGTTACTTTTTATCTTATGTTCTTTTAGAGGAATTTTATTGAAATTTATCAAAAATATTGACATTTTCCTATACATATTTAGAGTTTTCAAAAAAGGAATTTCATATACCTCGTTAAAAATAAGAAATCATTTATGCAACACTCATAAATTTAGACATTGAAATTATTTTGTCCAGCTTAAAAATTAGATTTACATTCTTCGAAACCGCTCGCAATTAATTTATAACAAATTTGGTGAATGCAAAAATGTCTTTCCTAATTCTTTCACTTTAAACCTTCAAGACTAATCTTACACCATGATTGAAATCGATCTACCATTTGCTAATAGCATTGCATAACTCTACTCGTCGCACAGTTCAGCGCTTTTGGAGCCAGCAATTTGGATTTTGAATGGTAACCTTTAAACTGAGAATAATTTCTGCAAGTTGGCTCGAGTTTTCGAGAAATCACATCTGCAAAAAGCTCAAATTTTTATCAAATTTGTGTATATTTATAAATATTGTTGAACACAGTTAATACCCTTCATTAACACAGATGAATTACAATGATCCCAAAACCTGGAAAGGAACTGTCACAAATTACATCCTATCGACCCATAAGTTTACTCTCTATTTTATCTAAACTGTTTGAAAATGCCTTTCTCCAAATTTTGTAACACCATATTGAAGCAAACCATGTAATATCCATGCACCAGTTTGGGTATCGTAAAGGTCATGGAACGATAGAACAAGTACACCGTATAGTAACCAAGATCAGAACAGCATTCGAAGATCGGAAATATTGCTTAGCTCTCTTTATAGACATCTCCCAAGCCTTTGATAAAGTGTGGCATGAAGGCCTTTTTCACAAAATAGTCTCTTTTCTACCGATAAATACCCACAAGCTGCTGGAAAGCTATCTAAAGGATCGATCTTTTGTAGTAAAATCTAAGGACTCTGTTTCAACTTAAAGAAAAGTTTCAGCAAGGAGTTCCACAGCACAGTATACTAGGCCCTATACTATATACCATCTATACCTCTAACATGCCTGTTCATTCCCTAATTCAAACTTCAACTTTCGCTGATGACACTGCATTCATGAGCACTAGCACTTGCCATTAATGGCTTCTAGACAACTGCAGTCTCATATACATACATTAGAATCTTGGCTCGAAAAGTGGAAGATAAAAGTAAACGCCTCTAAGAGTGTACAGGTTACATTCTCTCTTAGACGGAACAATTGCCCAACCCTCACAATTCACGGTAGTCCATACCCGTTCATAACCATGTCAAATATTTGGGTAATCACCTTGATCGACGTCTCACCTCGAAATTTCACATTGACTCAAAAATTACACAATTGAAATTAAAAATGGCTCAACTCCACTGGCTTATTGGCTCCCAGTCTACTCTCAGTTTGGAAAATAAAATCACCGTCTACAAAACCATATTGATACGGCATCCAGTTGTGGGGAACGGCATTGGCTTCTAACATAAATAAGCTACAGAGAAGAATATCAAGGATACTGCGCCAAATTTGTGGTGCCCCATTTTATATTAATAATGAGGAGGAAATAAGGAGGAAACCCACTCGCTCAAAATCTTCATATACGGCTAAGAAGAAAGGACACGCTAGACTTGGTCCGGTGATACAAAGTTCGGCTCACCAAAAATAAGATCCGGCAATGGCAGCATACTATAGTTGAAGATAGGATTAAGATTTGAATACTTATTGTAAATTTCAAAAGAAAGATTCAATAAAAAATAAATGAATGGAAAAAAAACAATGAATTTTCTAGATTCACCCACATTGCCGCAGGGCCGAATTTTGCAAGTGGCTCTAAGAGCTTTGGAACAACTGCGGGAAAGCCCGTCTCAATAATTAATTGGCTTCAAAGGCCAAAGCAGACAAGATGTTGCACATATTTAATTCCCTTCATTGAATTAAATGTACTACAATGATGAATTACATTGAATCAAATTGAATTATGTTGAACTACATTGAATCAAATTAAATAATATTGAATTGCATTGAACCAAATTGAATTATATTGAATTACACTGAATTACATTGAATTGCTTTGTATCAAACAATTTGTAAATATTTGGCATAAAACCAAAAATTAATTATTTATTTGTTAGTGTAAAGACTACTTCAATCTACTATTAATTTGTAAAACCTTCTACTTTATTACGCCTAGGTGGCAACCCAGCGAGACACGGGAGTCTCATGACTGAAACCAGCGATAAGCTCGCTCTCCTTTCCCGCTAACCGCCAGCCACCTACAACGCAAAATAAAATCCTTTAATGTAAGTTAGCCAATTTCTTATTTTTCATTTCCTTTCACACGAAATCCTCCGTGAATATTCCAATTTTGCAAAGAATCTGAGTTCTTCCCAAAATCCTCCAGTTTTTTTTTTTTTTAATATAAGTTTCAACTAAATGCTTTGCAAAATCTGTTAGATTTACAATTTTACAAATATATGTATCGTATATGCATATAAATGGTTTTCCGAATTGGGGCGAATCGCTGTTGGCAATCTGTAGTAGCCATATTGTTTTATCGGTGACTGCCAAATCTGCTGTTTATTATCGATTGAGTAGCACGTGCAAGTAACAAAACTTCATTGTCAAAATGTGTGTTCGTTAGAGAAAACATTGGCGAACAAGATTCAACTGGGTCAGAAGCTCAAAGTTAAGGACCATAGCCTGCGCCATTTATTCGCCAACTGCGCTTCTGAACTTTTGGAATAGGACCCCAATTTTGGGCGGGAAATTGCCTTTAGCAGCAAATTGTGAAGAAGTGAACTGGGCACTGGTGCCATTTGGGGACGATTTACAGCCAAGTGATAGACGACTATGGTAACAAATAATAAATACCGTATATGGGACAATGCCTATCTAAGACATTGAATCCATTGGCAATGGATCTGCAAAAAATACATTTTGACTCGACAAACCATCGAAAAGAACGTTGGCAAAGTCATCACCACCACAACGGCGAGCGCTACAGACCAATGGTCCCAAAACTAGCCGACCTGACGTATAGATGGTGCCAGTAATTTGAAAAAAAAATATTTTGCTACAAAGTGGCAACCTTTTAAGTTTCGAGACGCCACGTTGTTTAGTATTTCTATTGGAAAAGATTTGAAGATGAGAAAGCTGTGCGCAATATGGGTGCCGCGTTTGCTTTCAATAGAGCAAAAGCAGCGTGGTGAAAATGTTTCAGTAGAGTACTGTTTGGCGATATTTCACCGCAATATGGCCGAATTTTTGTGTCTATTTATAACTATGCTTAAGACATGGGTCCACCACTTCACACCTGATACAAAGAAATAGTCAAAGCAGTGGACTGGAATGAGAGAATCGTGTCCTAAGAAGGCGAAGACGGTTCCATCTGGAGGCAAGGTTATGGTGTCTGTTTCTGGGATGCGAATATTATGTTCATTTATTGTTTCAACAAGGCGATTCTCTATTTCACACATCCATTATTGTGATGGCCAAGATTAATGAATTAAAGTGCGAATTGCTTCATCGCGCATTTTAATCACCAGATTTAGCTACCTCGGATATTTTCTATTTCCAAACTTGAAAAAATGACTCGGGGTTAAAAGATTTGCCAACAATGAAAAGGCGGAGTCTGTGGTTGATGGCTATTTTAAGGAGTTTGACAGTCCATAGTATAAACAGGGTATAGAAGCTATTGAATATCGCTGGAAAATTTGTATTGAGTTAAAAGGAGATTATGTTGAAAAATAAAGAAAATTTTTACCAAATTTTTTGTTTCTTCTTTGCTAGATCAGTTGGTTTTGGGACCTCCTCTGTAACATGCTAATAGTACGTCAATCGTAGGCTTATCAAAATCATTTCGATAATATAGATATTGTATGTGATGTATATGGATTTGTAATGAAATTCTACTTTAGCATTTACTGTAAACCCTAAAATATATGGGGCATCACTCTTAAGACAGAGATTCTACGCTTTGTGAATCACGAGCTAAGTGACGACAATACCAATGCCATATTACAACGATATCATTGGCTGGCTCTTGTTCTCCTCTTTTTCTGTGGAATCGATAGATAACCCAGAAAAAACAACTAAAATTAGACTGCCTATCAAGCAAATTAATTTCAAGCAATCCATTTGAGAGAAGTGATTGGAATTGTTTAAAACGTCAGTACTTGTCGTTAACAGTCCTTTCCAATGGCTCGAACATGATGGGAGATATAGATTGCGGAATCTACTCTGAGTATTCAATGGTCTCATCACCATCATTATGTGAAGGAGATTACTAGCCAGGAAAAGCGTGAAGCGGTTGTTCCATATCTACATCGTTTACACTCTTGAGATTTGAAGCTTTTTCAAAAATTTAAAAGAATTAATGAACAATTCACTTAACAATGACAATTGAAGCTATTTTAAAAACGATTTAGCATAATTTAAGGCAATACATGTTGAAGACTTAAATACTTGAAAATATATCACAATTTCTTAATGGTGTTAAATGTAAAAGAATTTTGAAAATATTTTGTTTTTGTTTTTTCAACCGTAAAATGACGACAATTTCACATCAATTATCATTTGATAGAGCAAATGCTCACTTCTCAATCTGTTCCCATACTAAAGTTGAAAACTAGCCCGTAGTAATTGCGGATAAGGGACAACAGAAGCAATCTATCAATTTTGAATGGAGAACAACTTACTAACATAGTACGTGCTCATATCTGACACAGTAACAATTTGCTTTGTTTTCTCACAACAACTTTCGCCGAAATCATTCCGACACGTTTGATATTCTCTGAAAACATATGGTTCTATGGATGCAGCTGAAAGGGAAACTAATTAAAATTGACTCTGTTAAAAACGATGGCATAAAACAAATAGACTTCCTCAATAAAAGCAGCTCATCCCCATCACACACAGTGTGACAAAGGCGATGATCTGTGTCTGTTCAAAGAAATGGCAGCAGTTCGTTTTTAATGAAATTACCTACAGCACAAACATTTAAGCGATGTAAACAATACAGCAGTACTCGCATCTATCCACATCCCAGCCAGCCTTCCATCCATCCATCCATCTTACTATCGATTCATCCCCAGGCTGCCGTCCCACAAAGTGTTTGGTTCGGAAAGTGTCAAAGAATTGCCAGACAATGGAATCGCTCGCATAAGCTGTGGACTCCACGCAAGTGAACGAGAATACGTTCGTAACAAACTACGCACATCTTAAATGCACATTCTTCCAGGCATAAATACTCGAACTCGCAATCGAGTACGAAGAAGGGCACAAATACGGCTGGCACAGACCCACAATGGGCATAGAGCGACCGGCTGCTTTCATTGTTTCCGAGCTCAGTCATGTTTTTAGTTGAGTCGAGTTGTGAATTCGGAGAATTTAATAACGACAACAAGAGGCTGCCTTTGTTCAAAGGGGGCAATCTAGAATCCTTAGGAAAGAAGAAAGAAAATTGAAGTTGTAAATAGGAAATGAAAAAATATCATTAAGTGGCAGAAAAAAGGAGAAGGGTAGAGAGAGAGAGAGAGAGAGAGCAAGGACTAACTAACACAGAATTAGGGAATAAAATCAACAATTTCAATAATATTTTACGCACATTTATTTAACGAAACCGCACTTTACACTGCAGAAAACAAGTTGGTAACTTACAGTCAAGGCAATTTAGACTTTTCCGTAATAAAAATTCATATTCACATATTAGAATTTTAGCACTTCGCGTTTCAATATTTAAGAAATAAAAAAAAGAATATCACTTTGAAATTGATGTCATCGTAATTTTAGAATGCGTATTAATCAAGCCGTAATGATTTTGATTAACAGATTAATCCAGGTTTTATCTCTGGCGGTGTTGTTGTAATGCAACTTAATAGAGAGATAGTGGACTGTACAGGGTTGCCCATATTCGACGGACCCATCTGGCAACGCCATAACTTTTGACAGAGATGTCAGATCGCTTAATGACATACCGCGTTTGAAGTGTCAGTCCAAGCAGATTTTTACCATGGAACAATACACGCCACGCGAGCGCTCTGAAATAGTTGAAATTTACATTCAACAGAAGAAGTCAATTGTGAAAACTCAACGTGCTTTTAAAATATTAAAAAATGTGAGAAGTGCGCCTTCTAAGAACACCATTAAGCGTTTATACGAAAAATTTTCGACTGGTGAGGCTCTTTCTAATCCGAAGAGGCCAAATAAAAGTCGACCAAGGCGATCGGCCGAGAATATCGCTGCCGTACGAGCCAGTGTTGAGAGGTCCCCAAGAACATCCCAAAAACGCCGTTCCCAGCAGTTGGGCATGGCTCGGTCCACTTCACAACGGATTATTCGCGTTGATTTGCATTTGTTCCCGTACAAAATTCAATTGACGCAAAGATTGTTGCCTGCGGACAAGCCTCGTCGATTGGAATGGGCCCAACGAGTCATCGAAATGGCCGATGATGACGAGCAATTTTGGAACAAAATTATCATGTCCGATGAAGCCCATTTCACATTGAATGGGACCGTAAATAAGCAAAATTGCCGTATTTACGCCACTGAAAATCCTCAGGAGATTCAAGAATTGCCTCTTCATGACGAAAAAGTCACAGTTTGGTGCGGCGTTAGTGCGAAAACGGTCATTGGGCCGTTTTTCTTCCAAAACGAAAATGGCCATGCTGTTACCATCAACCAGGAGCGTTATCGCGACATGATGACCAATTTTGTGATGCCAATTATTCGTCGAAAGCGTATGAGGCAGTTCTGGTTTCAACAAGACGGCGCTCCACCGCACACAAGTCGCATAACAATCGATTTTCTGAAGAATTTGTTTCCGGGCCGTTTGATGTCGAAAAGTGGTGATTTGGACTGGCCACCGCGTTCGCCCGATTTGACGCCCGCTGACTTCTTCTTGTGGGGACATTTGAAGTCAAAGGTTTACGTTAACAAGCCAAGGACCGTAGAAGAGCTCAAGGACAACATTCGTGAAGAAATAGCCGCTATTCCGGCCGAAATGTTGGCGAAAACGATGGAAAATGCTGCAAAAAGGGCACAATACGCCATCAACGCCAGAGGCGGCCATTTGAGAGATATCATATTCAAAAATTGATGTAAACAAATCTACTTGGAACAAATTAAATGAATAAGATTGCCAACCGCCAAATTTTTATTTTTTCCTTTGATTTTTTTTTTAAAAACATGGGTCCGTCGAATATGGGCAACCCTGTATATGGGACTGGTTTGGACTTAATTAATTAAGGGTTAATTCTTACGTGCCGAGCAGTAAGTTGTGGTGTAAAGAATTAGCGGGTTTAAAATAATTGCATAATTTCTCAGAGTTAAGAAATTATACAATTAAATTTAAGTTTTAATATACGATATATAAAAAGAGGAAGAAAGAGAAAAAATGCAAATGAATTAACTCTATTGAATTAACTCTATTCAATATGTTTACTTCTAAAGATTGAGATGTTCACCGTGCCAGTTGTGCTGCAAAAGTGGCTGGTTTTGGATCAGCAACTTTGCTGATAATATTGTATTTTCTGTTTTCCTTTTTTTATATATTCTTCAGCTTTCAGTAATTCAAATCATTGGCATATTTACAGATAATTAGTTTGTACATTAGATTAGTTTTCAGATTGCTTAAACAAGAGCGTTAACTTTTATAATATTTAAATTTCATGTTTTCAGTAATTAATACTTTTAATTGATAGAATTCAAAATCAATTCACTAAATTTAAAAGTAAGTATAAACTTGGAGATGTACACAGATGCATATTTATCCCTTTAGTGTATTCAAAACTACCGGTCTGGCAAGACTGTCATCTGTTAAATACCTGTCGTCTGAAGTGTTACTTATTTAGTGAAAGCTGTGCCATTTACGAATATGGATCGTTCGGCAACCGAAGAATACATAAAAATACTTACAAAGTGGTGATTCAAATGTGGGCTTTCAATCGAACAAAATTTTCTTCTGCAATGAAGCTCATTTCTCACTCGGTGGTTACGTGAACAAGCAAAATTGTCGCCTATGGGGCTCGAAATACCCAGAAGAGATTGTGGAAATGTCACTGCATCCGGAAAAAATAACTGTTTGGAGCGCATTACGATCTGAAGGTTAATTGGGCTGTATTTTTTTTTTTGAAAATGACGCTAAAGGAACCTCAAAAGGATCTTTAAAAATCTATGAAATTTCTTATATCAGACAAAGCTTTATATTTTGCCAGACCGTATAGGCCACCTCTGGTAGCTGACATACAAATTAGCCGAACTTTCGAAATCCAAATTTCCCTGCAACTCCTACTTTATAGATTGCAGTGACGCAAATGATTGTTCCTTGTATTTCTGTATACGGCTTAGTATTATAAAATAGAAAAGGAAAATAATAATAATAATAATAAATTGCATATAATAAAATATAATAATAATAAATTATAATAAAATATATTAATAATAAATAATAACAAAATATAATAATAAATAATACTAATAAAATATAATAGAAAATAAAAAAGAAAGAACCATGATCCCCCATCTGCTACTTTCCATACAATCTATAGCGTATAACCGGTATAATTTTATGTTTCCATTCGGCATTTAGTGCCACAAAATTCGGTGAAACTTGGTAGATATTAAGCATTTGCTAAAGTCGAGTCTAAGAATGAAAATAGTACGCATTGTCATGCCCATTTTAGTACCTCCTATTCAAATCGGCCGATTTTCAATCGGTCTTCTATAATTTCTAGTTTGTTGACAGCATGCAGTATCCTTAATATTTAGCAAAACTTGTAAAAATCGATTGTAAAAATCCCATTGAAACGACCGATTTAACTCCAATATTCTCTTTCTTCTTCAATTTCGGTAAGAATTTCACTTGATACAGTGTATTGAAATGCATGTCAGAAAGTATGAGGCTTACTTGACCGTTTATTTTCGATAATGGGCCTCAGGAGCAAATATTTTCGGTTCGTATATCATATCATATCGACCAATCGTGGCGTGATAGTTAGGACACGTTTGCATGATCATAGATTCAATTTCACATACAGCTACCTATCATTGTTTGAGCACCGGTTATGTGTCTGACGAACTGTTCCGAGTAGTCGAATAATCAACAAGTCTTTTAAATGCCTCTCAAACTGTAGCGTTCGAATTCGTCGTTAAACTATAAGTCCCGTTGAGTGAGCCTAAAAATAGAACGCGCGTTAGCTCACTGAATGTGAGAATCTATCCCATATGCTGTCCATGGGATTTAAGGAAATTTGTTTTGTTTTCTATTCCTAGGTTCACATCTCTTATTCAGTTGCATTAAATTTGTTGAACAATTCCTAAAGTATGTTCTGAAAATGAAACCGGATCGCATTATCGCTCCCTTTCTGGCACATTCCGTACATTGAAATCAAATTTGCAAAGTTCAATCTCTTCTCTACAATTTATAGACTTCTGATCTCTGTCAACTGTATTGACTTATAATGCTGGGCAAAACTTGCTGAAGTAAACCAATCAATCATGCCTCTTTCTTCCGTTACCTTTCATATAAATGACCAAGCAATTGATCTAAATTCAGTGAATTTGGAACACATCATGATGCACTTGATTACCTTAGTCGTGAGAATGAACATGGACATACAAATTGATTGATTTGCCAAATTTAATGTTTCCTCTGTAACCCTTTTGTTAAATCTTTGCCAATTGTGTTGCATTATAATGCTTGGTACTATTTGGGGAAAAATCAATCTCTTTTTCCGATGGTTCTCACACACAAATTAGCTAAATTAAGCCATATATTCCTATCTTCATGTTCTTTGTCCAATTGCTCCAAAATTCGCACTTAGGTCTGGGTATATTCAGCCCCTTAGAATACTACAAATGCAAATTGGTCGAATTAGCAAAATGGTTCCATTTTTTTATTAGCAAAAAAAACCCCAGTCAGTTATATGTATGTACTTATATTATAAGTTATATACTTTTGTTTCTTATAGCTAATTCGAAACAAAAAAGTAATCCTTTGTCACGCCTTTCTTGTACACTTTTGCGCCTAAGCATAAGAACTTTGGATGAAGATATATCTAGGACAATTCAACATGTTAAATAATACATAACAAATTCTATGAGTAATATTAGAAACATTAAGTATTAATCAAAAAAAAAAAATCTCAAAGGCGGTACACTGCAAGGATTTTCAATGTTGCATATGTTCCTATTTTAAAAACAATTTTAGTCTGATTATATCCGGTGGCCATTAATGCAGCCAAAGAAATATGGCTGAGCATTTCAAAACATATCCTCTCTAGTACTCTTAAGATTGAAGATGATCTCTGGAAAATCTGGATATCAAATTTTTTGGTGAAACAAACCGGCTGGTAAGATGATTAGCTTCTTAGTTATTTAATAAATTATTTACAGGCAAAAACAACGTCAATCAAAGTTATTTTCGACGATGTGAGATCGAGTTTTGAATAAATAATCTTTATGTTGGACCCAAGTAAAATTCCAAATTTGATTGAGTTAAACACTTCTCAACATTAACATAACATTACAATTGTAATGTTTAATTTGAAGACACTAAAAAGTTAAGAAAAATTTTCTTTATTTTTCAACACAATCTCCTTTAAGCTCGATACACTTTTTCCAGCGATATTCTATAACTGTTTATAATAGGAACTGTCAAACTCCTTGCCTAACCAACAACCGCAGACTACACCTCTTCATTGTTGGCAAATCTTTTACCACCAATCCTTTTTTTCAAATTTGGAAAAAGCAAATTGTCCAAGGGAGCTAAATCTGGCGAATAAGTTCCGCAATGAAGCAATTCAAACTTTAATTCATTTAGGCAATAGTGGATATATGATATGAACTGGAGCATTGTTTTGATGAAACAACTTTCAACTTTCTTTTTCACCAAATGCAGCCTTTTTTATAATTTCATCACCGCTGCAATAAATTAGCATAATATTCGCCGTTGATGTTTTTTTCCTTTCTGAAGATAATCAATAAAAATAAACTCATGCGCTTTCCAAAAACCAGATGCCATGACTTTGCCTGCAGATGGAACCGTCTTCGCCTACTTTGGACACGATTCTCCCATTCCAGATCACTGCTTTGACTGTTCCTTTGTAAAGTTCTCAGGTATGAAAAGGTGGACCCATGTCTCATCCATCCATGGTTGTAAATCGAAGCAAAAATTAGGCCGTTTTGCGGTGAAACACTTTACAAAAACATCTTCACGACGCTCTTTTCGCTTTATTGAAAGCAAGCACTGCACCCATCATCTTTATCTGGAAATCTTCGGTCAATATAAGATGTATAGCACTTTTTGAAATGCCTATCATTTCAGCTAGCTCACGAAACTTTATCCGATCTTCGACGATCATCCAATACCATTTTGGGGATTTTCTTAACCGTGTCTGGCGTGGACAATTCAATTGGTTTTCGTCTTGACAGCTCGTACGGCCTCGTTTAAACTCGCTACCCAATATTTTACAGTCGTAAACGAAGGAGCAGACTCCCCCAGAGTAGAATCTAATAATAGTATTAACATTGGTTCGACTAAGACCTTTTGAATGGAAACATTGAATAACATAATGATGACCAATTTTTCCATATTTGCAAATTAACTGGGATTGTTTACTTTTGATGGCTCAAATAAAAATACTAAACATCGTGGCACCTTGAAAATTAAAACATATGTTTTATAAGGTTGTCACTTTTCACCAGAATAATTTTTTTTTTTTCAAACTGCTGGCACCGTCTGTATGTCAGGTCGGCTAGTTTTGGGAACAGCCTCATATCATCGACAGATTGCTAGTAAACATAACTACTATCTGCGATAATTTGATTTTTTTTTTTTTTTTTGGAAAACATGGATCAATTTTCTCCACAGAATGTACGAAAAAATGCAAATGTGGCAACAATAGCAAATTATTGGCTGAAAAAATTGAAAATTATTGCACAATATTTTCTGTGATAAATTAAAGCGTCCCTAAGTTTTCTTTTCTTTCGTCAGCCGTTTTGTTTCGCTTGCATTTTGGCCTGTTTCCCTTCTTGCCCATTGCATTCACTTCGATTGAAAACGTCCGGTCAAAAATACAGCATGGCAGTATAAAAATCACCAATTTCTTCAATACTTAAATTTGGCAACATCGTATTAGCCAAAACAGAAATGTAAGCGAAATGATTCCCATACAAAATTGAGCTAGCATCAGGAAACAATAACACCATTAATAACTAATAAAAGCTCTTTTGAACTGCATATAATTTAAGAGATTTGAATGATATGTTTTTCGAAATAACCTATTTTGAAATCTTTAACATTAAAATATTATAAACATATTACTTCAGATAATTTATCACTCACTGGTAGTGGAAGCCCCCACATTTTTGGACAAATTTCTTCGAGTGCATTACGCACCATGTAGCAAGCAGTAAAAGCAGTTAGGCACTTATCATTTGTTAAACAACAACACAAAAGCAGAAGCGCTCCTATTCTTATCCCCAGCAAATCCAATAACAAATAAGGCAGCACACAGGGAACACATGAAACGATCAAGCAAAAAACAACAAGGCGGGTAGACCACCGGACAGACGAAAGGACGGACAGGCATCGATATGATGGATTTCTCAAGCCACAGTAGTAGAACACACAGATACGACGGCCACCGATATACGTATTGATATATGAAGATACCACCACTACCGACACATTATAATCGTACAACGTACATAAATACACCATACATACGCATCCACAAGTGTGATACTTGAATTTTCTTTTCTTTTTTTTTTTTTGTAGGTTAAGAAAAGAGCGAGAGAAAATGAGGAGAGAGTGTGTGAAATAAGGTACAAGACAGGAATGGCATAATGCGTACTTTTGAGTACATTTTTGGGAAAATTCAATTTTCAGTTTTTCTACCCCATCTTAGAATGCGTGATATGCTAAGTTTCTCAATCTATTTGGAACAGCCATAAATTCTCTTTGGAAACATCGTAGAATATATATGATTATATGATCGTCGTCGGCCCATCTGCAAGTCGTATGAAAGCACGATGGCGACAGAAAAACATGAAAAGCTTAGGCTATTAATGGGTTGAAAATTTACATAAATATATTTTATAATTAAAGGCAAGTTAAGTTCGAAGGACTAAAAGAAATTAAAGTTGTCTAAAGGTGTAAATAATTTTAATTTCTCTATGTTCTTTGAACATTTTTACCATTATTATTAACTAAAACCAACTTAATGAGGCAGCTGGAAAACAAAATAAAGCCATCCCAAATAAATTGTTTTAAAGGAGTGCCATAATTACGAGAGCGGTCCCAAAACTAACCGACCTAACGTATAGGTGGTGCCAGTATTTGAAAAAAAATAAAAATATTTCAGTGGAAAGTGGCAAGCTTTTAAAACTTATGTTTTTTTTATTTGAACCATCAAAAGTAAACGATCTCGGTGAATTTGTAAACAAGGGAAAAATTGGCCAACGTTATGTAATTCAATATTCCCAGCTAAAAGGTCTTAGTCTAACCAATATTACAACTGAGCTATATTCTACTCAGGGGTAGATCGCCCTTTCGTTTACGACTTTAAAATATTGGGTAGCAGAGTTTAAACGAGGCCGTACGAGCTGGCCGGCCAATTGAGGTGTCCATGCCAGACACGGTTAAGAAAATCCACAATATGGTATTGGATGATGGTCAGCTGAAGGTGCGCCAGCTATACGAAATGATAAGCATTTCAATAATGTTATACATTGTATATTGATCGAAGCTTTGAAGATGAGAAAACTGTGCACAAGATTATTGCCGCGCTTGCTTTTGATAGAGCAAAAACAGCGTCGGTAAAGATGTTTCAGTAGAGTGTTTGGTGATGTTTCATCGCAATAGAGTCGAACTTTTGCATCGATTTACAACCATCGCTGGAAAAAGTGTATCGAGCTAAAAGGAGATTATGTTGAAAAATAAAGAAATTTATTCCCAATTTTTTTGTCTTTTTTGCTAGTTCAGCTAGTTTTGGGACCGCCCACGTATGATTGTGATCATTGAAAAATACAAAATTACGGATCTCCTTTAGAATAAAGTAGGGACTTTTTTGGCACGCCCATTTATCTAGCTATGAGTTGGCAGGTTGTCCATGGCTTTGTGACTTATATAGCGATGAATCCACATCACCATGCTCCGCGAATGTCAGACAGAAGATTGTGTCTTTTTTTTAACATTATAAACTACAGAGATAATTGGCGGAAATAGCATAATTTCTAATTCCAGCGCTTTTTAATGGAATCTCATGGAATCTGGGATTGGTTATTGGAATATACTAAAAATTCATTTCGATGAATATTTAATTCCCCAGTAGAATTCTTATATTTTATATATGAAACGTCTTAAATGCCCTACTACGTACGAGTTATTTTTATGGTTTCTATGGTTGAAAAGCATATCAGAATACGGTGTAAAGCTAGCTAAATTAATTCAACAGTTTTCAATTCCATACGTTAGCTGCTCAAGGATAATTTATGCAACTCAAAAAAAAAAAAAAAGAAAAACCATAAAAAAATTTTGAAAATAGGAAAAAGCTTTCTATCTAATTTTTAATTTTAATTTATATTATTATTACAGTACATTTTCTAATGGATAATATTAGTTCATCCGCCCAGTACGTATACTTATATAATAAGGGGAAGAAAATTATATAAATCTATGACTAAAAACATTCGCCGCCGGTATGCAAATCCACGAAAAGAAAACCATAGAGGGATTAAGTTCGAAGTTGGAGGAAATGAATGGAGCAGGCCAGAACTTTTCAAGGACTTAACTAACCTCTAAGAAATCATAATTCCTTTCAACGATTCTATCATTTATAAAAATCGATGTAAGATAGCGGTTGACAAATATGGGAACGAGCCATTTTCATTGGTGACCAGGATATGTCGATGATATATCATACGAGTATGTATAAGTAAAGGATTTTTTGACATGCTCAATTATCCAACATAGCGCCCACGACATACGGAACGTAGATATCAAAAGCGGGTGAAATCAACCACTTGTCTATATAAGGATTGAACCGTCGTAGAAAAATTACCACTTTAAAGTATTTTTTCAATAACTTTACCATTTGTTAATTAAATAAAAACAATATGCAGTGTTAATTAATTAATGTGGGAAACTAAATTGTTGATAAAATTAAATTAATTTTTCTTTCATATTCATACGTTCAAAACAAATTTAAAGTAATTAATATTGAGAAAATACCATGCCAACTAAAGTATGGCCCTAAAGGTCAAATTAATTGTGGGCGTGGTTGTAAAAAGAAAAAATCTAAAAGATTCAAATTTTCACTAGAAAATAAATTCGATATATTTTGTAAAAAGTGAGAGACACAAAAGGCATTCCCAACACGTCCACCTATTTGGTAGAATACCAATATGTTGCATAGACCATAGACCACAGACCATAGCTTTCTATTGTGGCAAGAATGGCCCAATAGAAAAGAACTTGCTCATATGAAGCCTAACACAATTCTGAAATTTTGGACCCTGTCATTATCGTTTATACCACTTGTTAGTCAACTAATATAGAAAAATATAGCATATAGTTAATAAGTACGGGAAAGAACCCCATATACAGGGCTATCCATTTAGTGGTTGCAAAACAGCCAGTCTGACAAGGATGTGAGTTGTTAAATATTTATCATCTGAAGTGTTATTTATTTAGTGAAAGTTTTGCTATTTACGAATATGGATCGTTTAACAACCGAAGAACGCGTAAAAATAGTTAAAACTTACTACAAAAATGGTGACACAAACGTGGGTACTCCTCGTGGGTATTCCTCGTGCTTTACGGGGTGATGATGGTCGTCATAATGCACCTATTGTGCAAGGAATTAGCAAGATTATAACGAAATTAGAAGAGATTGGAGGCGAGGTTGAAGATTGGAGGATAATCCGCATTTTAAGCGATATGGCCGTGTGATTAACAACTTTTTTGGCCTGCAATTAAAGACTATGAACTGGGCGGTACGTGGTTTCAACAAGACGGTGCCACGAGTCACACAAGACGGCCGATTTTGACTTTATTGCATGACGTCAATAGGGGACGTCAATTGGCCATCAAGATCATGCGATTTGATGTCGTTAAAATTTTTTTTGGGGGGTCTACGTCAAAAACCATGCTTGCGTGGATAATCTCCGAAACTTTGGAATATTTGGAAACCAACATTCGTCAAGTTATCGCCAAGATACCGCCCGAAATGTGCGAAAAAGTGGTCAAAAGTAACCACTGCTGCAACCAATCCAGAGGCGGTCATTTAGATGACATTGTATTTCATACATAATGAAATAAAAGCTGTATAATAAAATAAAAGATTCATTGAAATCATAGCTTTTTGTATGATTTATGTAGCTTTATTTAGAAGCCGAAAAATTGGTTACCACGGTACATTTAGAAAAAATTAAAGTAAATGAAAAAATTGAAATATGATAAACCATATTGCAGTCCAAAAATTTCCAATTTTGTCATTACAAAACATTTAATAGAAATAGCCTAATTCCGACTACTGAAACTGTAATCGGCGTAAGTCGCGGTTCGATTCCCCTCTTACGATATAAGCATATATCTTTCATGTTTATCGTACCCATCCGTTGGCCCACATAAAACAACAGTTGCTTAATACCTTTAGAACTATTAAATGTGCCATCCCTGATGCAGAGAGAAATGATCGAGAAACTCAAAACAATGTGAGAGTGTATGCATGTTCCAGTGTGTGCGTTTGTCTGCAGAGCGTACTAAGCGCATTTGCAGTTCTCGAATAGAGTTCGAGAAATCTTCGAGACAGTCAGTTCTAAATGAGTTATGAAAGTAGCCGGGTGACGATCTTCACCAATGATCACGGTCAAGAGCTCATGGATTAAATGCTCATAAATTTACTTCAACGACATTTATTGAAGACACAAATCCCGATATTGACTTTATGTGAGAAAGTTAAGCAAACTATATTAGCTGTGTGCAAGTCGGTACTTCTAAGTGCATTTTTTGTCAATCGTGTGTTTGGTAACAGGAACTAAATGTTAACAGTTTTGTAATTCTCTAACCAAAAAGAAAACACAAAACAAAATAAAATAGATATAAAAACGAAAGTGTACAAATTCGTGGCTTCCGCTAATAAATTACTGGAAAACAAACCAATACTCATGGTGAATACCAAATCAATTGGAAAAATAACAAAGTAATCAATAATTCTAGAAGTTGGGTAAACAATCGACGACATCACTGCCGAATGTTTTGGTGGAGGTTACAGGTGTTTTCCATTCGGATTTAGTTGCTGGCCACAGTCATTACAGAAGGCATCGATCGCCTCATTGCCTTACAGAACTCGTGTGACAACCAGCAGATATTTGAAACGTTCAAGTACAAAGTTTTCGTTCGAAATATAAAAAGGTGAAGAGATACGACAAAATAAAATCAAGAATATACCAGGGGTATAATAAAGCAACAAAACTGACAGCACAGCCCAGAAACCCCTACTGCCAAAACTGAAAATGGCGAGCAGCTGCAAACGTAGGCCTCATCACAGTGATCACGGCAAAGATCGTCGTAGTGATGATAATCACCATCATCATCATCATCATCGTCAACATCATGATCGCGATCACAACGATCAGCAACCGCATCCATGCAACAAAAACAGCAGCGGCAACAGGTTTACTACCTCCAGCCGCCGCCTGATGCAGTTCCACATTAACAGTTCCAGTCTAACGTTGGCCGCTGTTTTTATGTTGGTTGCCGTTCTTTTAATGCCTCGTAAGTATTTATTATAAGAAGTGGATCTCAAGTCGAAAAGCCAACGATAAAACCAGTAGTGGCAGTTGCAAGCTGCCTTCCCAATCTTCCAGTAGGTTCCTACTGCGAAAGACAATTGTTTGAGGCAGATAAATAACAACAGCACTACCACTTATTGTCATCGTCGTCGTCGTCGCCATCTCTTCAGTGTTGCATATGGACAAGTATTATTTAGAAGCTTCTCTCTTAGCACCCTACATGCAGGATAGAGGATAAATATCGTAGAATAGGAGCTATTTCGGTGATTCAAGTTGTAAAGAAGATGTACCATTACGTGGCGATTTGTAGTGCTGATAGAAAAGAGTTACAAGTTTTACGATAGAAAACCCAATAAATCGCAAAATGATCATGGGGAAAAGTCCATTTTGCCTACGGGGAAATAAGCTAGGACATGTCTCGGAATTTCCTGTGAATACTTCCCTTATAGACAAGTTCAAATTGCCCTATAGAAATATAGGTATATTGAAAATGGCAGGAATTAGGAAAGAAATTGGACTATTTTGAAAGAAGTAGACGATTTTCCTATAGAAAAAAGAAAGCGGAGAAATCCGAAGGAAAATAATGGAACCTTTCTTATTGAAAAAGAGGCTAAATTTTCAATGATAAACATGAGAGCTTTTCCATAAGAAAGGTGTTTCAATTCTTTATTTGTAATTTAAAAAACTTTGCTATCAAACCAATTCTTTATTTGTAAGCTTAAAATTTCGCAATTAAATCATTTTAATTAAGAGAAAATTTATCTTTTATATATTGGAAATGACGGGAATTAGGGAAGAAATTGGCCTATTTTAAAAGAAGTAGACAATCTTCCTATGGAAAAAAGAAAGCGGAAAAATCCAAAGGAAAATAATGGAACCTTTCTTATTGAAAAAGAGGTAATTTTAAAAACTTTGGAATCAAACCAATACTTTATTTGTAAGCTTAAAATTTCGCAATTAAATCAATTTTATTAAGAGAAAATGTATCTTTTATATATTGGAAATGGCGGGAATTAAGGAAGAAATTGCAATATTTTCAAAGATGTAGACGGTTTCCCTATAGAAAAACAGAGAAATCCAAAGGGTACTGTTGGAAACTTTCTTATAGAAAAAGCAGCTAAATTTTCAATGATAAACATAAGAGCTTTCCATAAGAAAAGTTTTCCAACTCTTTATTTGTAATTTTAAAAATTGGCAATTAAACCAATTCTTTATTTGTAAGCTTAAAATGTGGCAATTACGTCATGGAAATTAAAAATTACGATAAAAATTACAAATTGCCCTTCTTAAGAAAAATTGTACATTTTCGTTCAAAAAAAATTAAAACAGATTTATCTTGCAAATCTTTTTGGAAATATTTCCATATAGGCAAGTTTATTTTTCCTATAGAAAATTTACATTTATAAGAAAAAAAATTGAACATCTCTTAAAGAAATAGTGTACTTTTTCTACACTCGAAACTTTTTATATTGGATAGTTGAATACTATAACATGAATTTTATGTGGTATAAAGTAAATGTTTCAAAATGTTTTTCAATTTTTTTTTTCATCGGTTAAGTTATAATCTTCCTACAGAAAATTTCAAACATTTCCCTATAGAACATTTTCTGTCACTAAACTTCTAATTATTAAGATCTTCGTTATAAAATATGTGATTCTCTGAAAGCAAATAATTAACTTTCATTTAGAAAAAAAGAACTTTTCCATAGAAATAAGTATTCCTCGTAGGCATAAAACTATATTTTTTCATAGAGAAAATGTCGGCCTTTTCATACACAAGTATAATTGGAAAACTAGAAACATTTTCCATAAAAGGAATAATAAAATATTCACAGAAAAATTTAAATCTGCATAAGAAATAGAGAAACAATTGAGAAACGAAGAAAAATAGGTGACTGTTTCATAGGAAAAATAAGAATTAGTCCTTAAAGAATATCGTATTTTTCTTTTAGAAAAATGTTACAATTTTCGGTAAAAAAAAAATTTAAATTAAATAAATTCTTATATAATTTAGCAACGATTAGAGAAGAAAAATGTAGGCTGCAGTAAGACTAAAGCATTTTTGTTAGAAAATTTTTAAACGATTCTGTAGGAAAAATATAAATCTGCTGTAAGAAAAGTCGAGAACGTTTCCATAGTAGAATTTCAATCTGTTTCTAGAACTAAAAGTTCCCATAAGAAATTTTGATAAGTTCTTTATAAACAACGCACTAACTTTTTTCTATTGAAAACCTTTGGAGTAATTTGCAACTTCTAACGGTAAAAACGGGAACTTTTGTATAAAAGAAGTTCCTAAACATGAGAATTAGTCCATAAGGAATATTGTACTTTTCTTTCGGAAATATTTTATAAATTTCGGTAGGAAAATTTTAAATTAAAGAAATTCTTATATAATTTAGTAGCGATTACAAAAGACAAGCGTGGGTTGAGACATTTCTTTTAGAAAAAATGTAAATTTTCTATAGAAAAAAAAATATAAAGCTGCTATAAGAAAAGCCGAAAACCTTTTCATATTAGAATTTTAATCGGTTTCTAGGATTAAAACTTTCCATAAGAAATTTTGATAAGTTGTCCATAAAAAGACGCACAAATTTTTTCTATTGAAAGCCCTTGGATTAGTTGACAATTTCTAACAGCAAAAACGGGAACTTTTGCATGCAAGAAGTTCCTATCTTTCGTATAGAAAATTAAAATATAAATTTAAATCTTACGAACTTTTCCCCTTGAATTAGGAACTTAATATTTTCCATAGGAAAAATATTAACTTTTCAGCAGAATTATGAAAATTTTTCATAGCAGTAGAATATTGCAGAAATTATTTCATAGTAGAAATCGGAACATTCTAATAAAAATATGAAGACAACTTGAAAAAATCAAAACTTTTCCATGAGGACATAGTTAAAATTCGGTGGGGGGAAGTAGAATATATTGCTTTAAAGAAATTGTAACTGTTCCACTGGAAATTTGCTTCTTCATTGAAAAAAGAATAAGAAAAAATGGATAATTTCATAGAAACTCTACGAAACTTTTCGCTTAGATTATAAAACTGTTTCAAATAAAAAGTATGCAGCTGGGGAAGTGGAAATTTTCGACAGAAACAACTTAGATTTCCGCAGAAAACATTGGAAACCATTTAATTATGGAAAAACTGGCAGCTTTTCAAAAGAAAATCAAGGAAGCTTTTTGTACAGAACATCTAAATTTATAGTTGTAAAAGTGTAAATATTTCGGCAGAAAAAATTCTCTTTTTTCTCAGGCGAAGGTTTAAATTTTCCATTAGAAAAAAATAAACTTTTTATGTGAGAAAAAATTTATTTTCTATAATGAAAAAGATGATTTTTCTGGAAAAACAAAAATATGTTTTCCTTAGAAAATGGTTTAAGTTTTTCTTGAAATAAATTAATGTGATAAAAATAGAAAAATAGATGCCTCTTAGGGTAAAAACGTAAATTTTCGTAGTGAAAACTTTAACATTTTTTGAAGCAAAACGTTGAAAAGTTTTCCTAAAAAAGGAGGACACTGTTTAATTCATCAAAATTCGTAGGCAAATGGAAAATATGACACGCCGTCCCATAATTTAAATTTTTCCCTAGCAAAATATCGGAATCTTTTCAAAGAAAAAAAAAAAAAAACACTGTCGTAGGAATAATAGAAAATGGCCACAGGGAAAAAGGAAATTTTCTTGCAAAAAAGTCGAAATTTTCGATATGAAAAATGAAAAAATTCTTATTCTTATTCAATCTTTTTACTTGCAATGTGAAATTTTCATGGAAATTAAATATGATAAAAATGAAAACATATCCCAAAAAAATTGTATATTTTTGTTAGAAAAAATTGAAACGTTCCCTTCCTTTATATAGGAAGTACAGATTTTCCTATGTGTTCCGATGGGAGGCCTGACCCCTATTGGAGTTATTTTTATTTTACTATTGTTACATTTGCCAATATATATTTGTTCATTTCAAGGCTTTCATTATCCTGCTTCGTTGCTGTATAGTTTCTTTATAGAATGTCAGATTTCCTACAAGGGTTTATAAATCCTACCTGCCCCTATAATGGTGACCAATTTCATGAAAATTAATTCTCTCTAAGAATACTGGTTTACTTATTTTCTATTGCTCGTAAGCCACCTTAACCGAAAACAAATAAGAGAAAGGGTTCAATCAATTCGGTTTGGCTCTCCCAAACCTTATGAGAACTTGTTCCGCAATAAAATTGCCTCCAGCGGTTCAACGACAACGGCAACCTACAATACAATATTCTGAAGAGCAGCAATGGATGGAGCAACAACATCAAATTGTTAATATGGATAAATCTTAACATGTCTGTTGCATGTCACATCAACTTGAGATAATAATTATCATGTTGGTCGATGCCTTCTCTTCTGATTCCTCTGTGTCTCCGGAGGAGGAGGAGCGTGAGTGAAGCCATTTGTTGCTTTATAGCCATTGCGATGGTTACAATAAATTAGCCATCTCTCACATCTGACTCACGCATTTGATAGACATGGAGAAGATGTTGCCGCAACAAACAATTACCTTTTAATCTATCTGCCATTTGAATTTCTGCAGTAGTCAATTTGCCACATAAACACAAGAGCTGCAAACGAATTAAGTGTGATGTGAAAGTTTGAGAGATTTAGATGTTTCTGCTTGAATCGGGGGAAAACATTTCTTGCACAATTTAAATAAAATTGTTGAGAAAATTAAGTAAATCTTAAGAGGAGCTAAAGCCTTAACATTGTCATTACTCATTATACTATACAGGGTGATGAGTTAGTGTGTTCTGTTTACAATCTAGTGGTTTATATTGACTTGATGACCAATAAGTGTTAGATCTAATTAAATTTATTATGGGATCTGTAATACAGCCAGAAATATGACTTCGTTTACGTCAGTTTCAACGTCAACAAAGTTAACAAAGTTAAAAATTATTCATATGGCAATGCTGCAGCCATTTCATAGATAAGTGATAGATTGTTTTGTATATTTTAACATGACATTACTGTAGCTGTCCTACATATGTCTGTCAAAAGCTAGCTGCAGTTTAATTACTTGGCGGTCGACTAGCACATCTCACATATAGATGGTGCCAGTGGTTTGAAGAAAATTATTTTAGTAAAAAGTAGCAACATTATAAAGGCGGCACGTTGTTTAGTATTTTTCTTTGAGCCATCAAAAGTAAACGATCTCAGTGAATTTGTAAACATGGAAAAATTGCTCATCCTTATGTAATTCAATATTTCCATTTGAAAGATCTCAGTCCAACCAGCATTAAATACAAGCTAGATTCTACTCTGACAGAGTTTAAACGAGGCCGTACAAGCTGTCAAGAGCAACACCGTAGTGATAGACCAATTGAGGTGTTCACATCAGATACGATTAAGAAAATCTTCGAAATGGTATTAATGGATGATCGCTGGCTGAAAGTGCTTGAGCTAGCTGAAATGCTAAACATTTCAAAAAGTCCTGTACATCGTATATAGGCCGAAGATTTGTTATGGATTATGCCAAGAATTGATTTACAGGCTTGTTTGCACAGTGTTTAAGAAAATTTAGCGTTGTTATTTGTCATCATTCACAAACGTCTAATTTCCCAATTTCAAAAAAAAAAAGATTGCTGTGGCATTGCTATGCTTAATTTTTTACAATTCACCATTCAATCTTCGTTATATAGGGTGACGCATAAGTAACGTTAAGATTTATTCAATGTATAACTTTTTTCTTTCTGCTTTTGTTTAACGTTGGCATTTATTAAACTTTAGAATATGGTTTGGAAATATGTTCGCTTTATGGTTTAAAGATAATATCTTTGAAATGGTGCCCATTGTTTGCTTCTACCTGACGTGTTCTTTTCAAAGCATTTCCCATAACTTTTCTAAGATCAAATCTTTCACTGACCAAATCTTAACGTTACTTATGCGCCACCCTATAGAAAACTTCATTACTTGACAGTGGGAGAAAAGATAATGAAAACTTGGGCGGACTTTTTGCACGGAAGGCAATAATACTAAATTTCTAACAAATAAGATTTACACCGTTGTATTTGAAAATGAGAAAGCTGTGCACGAGATGGGTGCCGCGCTTGCTTTTAATAGAGCAAAAACAGCGTCGTTAAGATGTTTCAGTAGAGTGTTCAGCGATATTTCGCCGCAATAAAGCGCAAGATGGGTGCTGCGTTCACTTTTGATAGTGAAAAAACAGCGTCGTGAAGATGTTTCAATAGAGCGTTTAGCGATGTTTCACCGTAATAAAGCCGATTTTCTGCATCGATTTATAATCATGGATGAAACATGGGTCCACCACTTTACACCTGAGACAAAGAAACAGTCAAAACAGTGAACGGTAATGGGAGAATTGTGCCCAAAGAGCTCGAGGGTTATGGCTTCTGTTCTCTGGGATGTGTATGGGACAATTTTTGTTAATTATCTTCAGAAGGGAAGAACCATTAACGGCAAATATTATTCTAATTTATTGCAGCGTTTAGATGATGAAATTTGGAAAAAGATCGCATTTGGCGAAAAATAAATTGTTATTTCATCAATGCAATGCTTCAGTTTATATGTCCACCATAGCGATGCCGAAAATTAAATAAATTAAAGTTTGAATTGCTTCATCTCGCATTTTATTCGTCAGATTTAGGCGGGCTATTTCCTATTTTTAAACTTGCAAAAATGGCTCGGAGGTAAAAGATTTGCCAACAATGAAGAGGTAAAGTCTGAGGTTGATGACAACTTTAAGGAATTTGATAGGTCTTACTATAAACAGAGTATAGAAGCTGTTGAATGTCGCTGGAAAAAATGTATCGAGCTAAAAGGGGTTTACGTTGAAAAATAAAGAAAATTTTTGTCAACTTCTTTGTGTCTTCTTTATTAGATCGGCTAGTTTTGGAACCGCCCTGGTATGTTTCATCATTCAATCAATTTTATTTTGGCATTTGAAAGAATTCATAGTTCGAAGAATTTTCGGAAATTTTTGAAAACTAAGAATTAATTATATTGATCTCATTTTCCAATCGTAACAGTTTCTCAGAAACAAAAATCATTCCGTTTCATCTTTTTGTGGTAGTTTAGAAACACATTTCGAGCACTTATCATCCCCCTCGTGCCTCATTCACACTTTTACTTGGTACATGAAGGAAACAAATTACAGCATTATCGTCCGCCCCTAGACACGCTAGACTGTAACTAATTGTAATATAGCTTTAGAAGAAAACATTTTAAATTTAATTATATTGGCCATATAAAGATAAGTACTTTAAAGAGTTCAATGGACTTTTTTCTAATGAAATTTATGATTGTTTTTTTGTGAAATATTATAGGGGGGATATATAATATAGCATATTAAAAAAAAACACTCCCTTTTTTAAACAAAAGTTCCTTTGAAAACGATTACTTAATGGATTTCATTAACATTTTATTGTAATCTTTAAAACAGGGTGTGAATTGATATGATCGCATATTTTGGGCACGTTAGCCAGCCCCAAAGAAGCCTGTTTTTAATGTTGTTTTATTTCCCTTTGAAGTCTTTTGATTATCTACATTTCATAATTCCTTTGCGTTCACTGACCTTGTTGCATTTCATTGAAGCAACAACAAGTTATAATATTTGACCATTTGGTCGATTAACTTAGCATGTCACCATCATTCACGATCCCTCCCCAAAGACCTGTCATCGAACATAAAAAATATCATTGCAACTGTCAAAGTATTTATTTATGTTTCCAATGCGTTGCCACATACGAGCAGCCGTAAGATTCTATGGACTCCTAGTCGAATATTGTTGCTGATCATATCTGGCGATTGCCCCCCAACGTAAAGTCGATATGAACATTTTAATGAATTTCTTTTCAATATTTGGTGTGTGAGCGTAAAACGGTACGTGATCAACCTCAAAATAAAAAATGACACAAATTTGTATGTTCTTCGTTGTCGGTGTGTTTGCAACAATCAACCCACCGACCAAACATGCGTTCGTCCGTCTGTCTGCCTGTACGTTCCTTAGCGTATTTTTGTGCAGTTTTGTGGTCTCCGGTCACGGAATTCCAAAGGCGAACACTATGTTGAAGATATAGTATACACTCACACACACACACACAGATAAACTTACGGCCCTTTGGCAAACGACCCAAAATCTATAACCGCTAAATCACACATTTACTCGTACTTACACTCACACGCACATTAACTAGAAAGTGCCTACAGCAATGGGTAATTAAATAGAATCGTAAAAAAATAATAAAGAAATTACAAATTCCCTTGCATTCCATAAATGGGATATGAGAGTTATCTTCATACAAAATAGGTTTACACACATTTTTAGGTTTGGATTCAATGAACAGGACGACCTTCCATTTAATGACTACACCAAAAGCCAAACTGAGAAGTTTTTACTAGACTTGTCGATTACTCGGCTATTCGAGGTGTTTGTTAAAACATCAACGTACCTGCCGCTTCATATTTATATGCCACACAAAACCATAATGATTTATGTGACATTAGAAATACATAAGAAATTTGAAACCATATTGAAATTATTACAATGTAAATATTTTATTGCTGAGATTAATAATAATGTGAATATTTTATTGCTTGATTAATTTATTTGTAACGAAAGCCAAATTTAACATTTCTCAACTTACAGAACGCTATTATTTTTCGCAATAAAATTAAGTGCAGCCTCTGGGTTTGCAGCTTAAAACTATACGATATGCATGACTTTTATAAAACAAAATCAAAACTTTTATATATTTGCTATTGGCTAGCGAAGGGACCTTTTATGTGTCCTATATAAACCCACGCTGCTGGTTATTATTATTATTATTTTTTAATTCGATTCAATTGGAGCTCAATAATTTTCTCTAACCAGCAAAACGAGAACAACCGTAAAACATCATAACATGACAGCGGTCCAAAAACTAGCCAACCTAACGAAGAAGACACTAAAAAGTTGGGAAAAATATTCCTCATTTGATCATTATGTGTCCTATATAAACCCACGCTGCTGGTTATTATTATTATTATTTTTTAATTCGATTCAATTGGAGCTCAATAATTTTCTCTAACCAGCAAAACGAGAACAACCGTAAAACATCATAACATGACAGCGGTCCAAAAACTAGCCAACCTAACGAAGAAGACACTAAAAAGTTGGGAAAAATATTCCTCATTTCCTCAACATAATCTGTTTTTAGTTTGATACACTTTTTCCAGCGATGTTCAATAGCTTTTATATCGTGTTTATATTCTGGAGTATTGTCCTAATGAAACAACACGTTCTTTTTCGCCACATGTGGCCTTAATGCTGCAATACCTTAGCATAATATTCGCTGTTTATAGTTTTTCCTTTCTGAAGATAATCAGTAAAAAGAATCCTATGCGCATCGTCTAAAAAATAGACACCATGATCTTGCCTGCATATAGAACCGTCTTCGTTATTTTTGGACGGGATTCTCCCATTCCAGTCCACCGCTTTGACTGTTTCTTTGTATCGGCTTTATTACGGTGAAAAATCGCCAAACACTCTACTGAAACATCTTCACGGCGCTGTTTTTGAACTATTAAAAGTAAACGCGGCACCCATCTTGTACGAGTGCTCGTATAGCACTTTTTGAAATGCCCATCATTCAAGCTAGCTCACGCACCTTTGGCCGACGATCATTCACTACCATTTTGTAGATTTTCTTAACCGTGTCTGGGGAGACACCTCAATTGGCCGACCACTACTGTGTTCATCTTGGCAGCTAGGACGGTCTCGTTTAAATTCTGCTACGTTATTTTTTAATCTCGTAAATGAAGGAGCAGACTTCCCTAGAGTAGAATCTAGCTCGGCTTTAATACTGGTTAGACTGAAACCTTTAAAATGGAAATATTGAATTACGTAATGGTGACCAATTTTATCCGTGTTTACAAATCCACTGAGACCGCTTACTTTTGATGTCTCAAATAAAATTATTAAACAACATGGGTTGTTTGCCATTTTTCATCAAAATATTTTTTTTTCAAACTACTGGCACCGTCTATACGTCTAGTCGTCTAGTCTTAAGACCGCCCTTGCAGCTACTCCTTGGGATACAGAAGTAGTTCAAATTTGAATCAGAATCAATTTAACATAGGCTTGTCATAACAGGGTACCTGTGTTGAAACTTGAAAATCATTCACACACATACAATGGGAAGTCGAAAAGTAATTGGCCTGGCAATAAAACGCAATTTTCTTTTTTATATGTTGATAGGTAATTCAACTGTCTCAAACTTTTTCTAAGCGTTCTGAATAAAACCACAACTCAAAGGTCTTGAAAAGGCATTTCTTTCACAGATTACCTTTTTATTTCGCAGAAATCTCTTTATAAAAAGTTTTTTTCTGCGGATATGGAGAATACCATGAGGCGGAAACCAGTTGATAGAGTAATTCGTTCAATTTTATCAAAGCAAATACGACTTTATCTATCTGTGAGTTGTCCTGTTGAAAACATTTTTTGTTTTCTTCGTCTTTTTAGTGTTGAATCGGTCCTACAATTTAAAAAAAAAAAAAAAAACAGTTGCATCACATTATTGGCTGACAGATCCATCTTGGATTTATTCGATCCAGATACACCAAGCACACAGCTTCGATTGTCTTTTAGTCTCTTACGAAACGGCGCAAAATATCCAGCTTATCCAGTGGTTAAACATCGCCAAGCGCTCCTTTGAAATGGTCAGACGATTGAATTTGTTGTCTACTGGTAATAAACGCGGCACCATTATGAAAATACAATTTCTCGTATTTTAATTCTGTAATTCTAGTAGCATATATTTCCAGCTCGTTCTTGAGATCTTGAGCAATATCTGATATCTTCGATCGTCGATCATCCTTTACTATATCAATAATTTTTCAACAACTTTTGGAAGCAAGACGTTCGCCATCCAAAATGGTCACATATGCTTACTTAAATTCAATATTTCTTGGTGCAGATTTTATTGCCATTTGTGGATCAAATGAAAAATTGCACCAAAATGACTTCTTTTTCATTGCTATAACAACTCTCATGAAAATGTGAGGAGGAAAGACACACCATAAAAAACCACTGCCCTACTAGGACAAGCCTTCAAATTCATTGCAAGTTAAATTCATTGGTGATTCTGCAAATTTTCGCCACTTTGCTCCAAAAATTGAGGTGAATTTCAGTTTTTGCGGATGAACTAATTTTCCAAAGTAGGTAATTTCTACCGATGCTCGACATATAGTCATCACTGTAGCTACATTCCGTAACCATTACCATTATGCATAAGTCCACTGGGAAATGTATTAGTACGATGTGTCCAACCATAGACAGTTCACCCTAAGAATTATGAATGAATGAAAAACTGGAAACAGCAACAACACAACAGAATTGGCCGCTCTTCTCATAATGTAGCAAGTAGGAGGACAGACTAAAAGCACCGCAAAATTCCCTACTGACTCTAACAATTCTCAGTACAGACAAAAACAAATCAGCCGGCTGGTCGTGAGAGTGGTTCGTTTAACAACACTACGCCGACGACGACGACGACAACAACAACAACAATGACAGAAACAACATCTTAGAAGCGGGCATCAACAAAAGTAAAATTCTAAAACAGATTAAATATTTCGAACGCATTTGTTCTGTATAGATTCGTGTAGTTGTTGTTGCCATGGACCTGATGCTGTTCCTAAAATACTTCTTGCTTCGTTCGTTAGAGATTCTTTTCTTTCTACTTTTTCTTTTCATTTACTTCAAGAAAATGCACAGAATTTTCCAATGCTGTAACATTTGGTCGTTAGAAGGGAATTTAGTTTGGATGAAGACAATGGAGCGCCCAGTAATAATGGATGGATATGAATGACTTTTGGAATGCCCAAAGGTGCTAGAGGGGGAAAAAATTCCATTAACTCTTTCCGAATTCATATCTGAATTTTCAAACAGAAGGTGTCACAGTAAATTATGTATGTTATGGATTATATCAAGCATTGATTTACAGATTTGTTTGCACAGTGTTTAAGAAAATTTAGAATTGTTATTTGTCATCATCACATAACAAACGACAAATTTCCCAATTTCCCAAAAAAAAGATTGTTGTGGCATTGCTATGCTTAATTTTTTACAATTCACCATTCAATCTGCGTTATATAGGGTGACACATAAGTAACGTTAAGATTTATTCAATGTATAACTTTTTTCTTTCTGGTTTTGTTTAACGTTGACATTTATTAAACTTTAGAATATGGTTTGGAAATATGTTCGCTTTATGGTTTAAAGATAATATCTTTCAAATGGTGTCCATTGTTTGCTTCTACTTGACGTGTTCTTTTCAAAGCATTTCCCATAACTTTTCTAAGACCTAATCTTTCACTAATCAAATCTTTAAATTACTTTTGCGCCACCCTATAGAAAACTTCATTACTTGACAGTGGGAGAAAAGAAAATGAAAACTTGGGCGGACTTTTTGCACGGAAGGCAATAATACTAAATTTCTAACAAATAAGATTTACACCGTTGTATTTTTCTCATCAAGCCAAAGAATGTAGCCAGTTTTCCCGCAAAAAAAAGACATTAAATTTATTTCCCGGGAAATCACTATCTCTTTCTTCATTGCTTTTAACAAATATTCCAGCCAAAATGTTTCCTTGTAACCCTTGGATGAGAATAATTTATCAATCATACAGAAGCTATTTTAAAGAGTTTCCATGGATGGCAAAAATTCTAACAATATTGAACTTTTCTAATGAAGTGGTTGGTGGTAGAAATGATTTAAAAATGATGTAATTTTGACAATTTTAATTTAATTTAATTTTTTTTTAATTCAAAAACTTTACGGAATCGTAAAAGCACTTTAAATACCAAGAGAAATATGATATTTTTCGATGTCGCCACCTTCAGAGCGTATAAGAACATTGAGTTTGTTCGGGAAGGCTTCACACCTTGCACGAATATGGCCTCATGATATTCTCTTCCATTTTCAGCGAAGAGAAATTTTTAAGACGCTGAATGTCTCATACGATTAATTTGATACTTTGGCTTCTAGAATGGACCATATGGGAAAATCTATTAAATTTAACAAAAGGGAATATGGTAACCATTATTGTAATAAAATAAAGCTAGCAAATTGTTCTAAAAATATAGAAAATTTTGGGTTTCGTGGACTTTAAGGGATGATACCGAGTGTTGTTGAAACATCCAATGGTTTTTACTGAATTCTGTACACTCGTATGCTTAAGATAACAACGATCTTTTCACGGTAGATTTATTGATTTACTTTTACGTCCTGTTTCTATGGTAACGAGAGGTGAGCCTACTACGACAGTTGACAAAGCCCAAACCATTACTGATAAGGGCACTTGCTTTCGCAGAGCAATTCGTTGATCTGAATCTCTCCTTTGGTTCGCACTGTAACCATACATGATCGTTCTGTTTTGCGTACTTGTATATCACATTTTTCCAATAGAAAAGATCAAAATTGTCAATGTCATCAGGCGAACAGCCTTTTGGGTAAGTGTTAAATCTTGCACATTTTGTTTTTTGTAAGATTTCTAAAGTAGTTCATTTTTTAATATGTGAGCCATGCTACGAGCGGACACATTGAAATTTTTCACCAAAAATAAAGTGGTCTGGAAAACAATGAATTCTAGTCGTTACCTGTCGAACCATTTCCAGCGATGTTTCTGTTTTTGGATGTCCACATTCATGGCATTTTTTATGGTGCTAGAAAGTGTAACGTTTAATAAATGGCTCGATTCGCAAACAGTTTGTTCGCACGTAAATCTCATAGCTCATTAAAAATGGCTAGTTGCGATTTTCAAACCAAATGCAAAACCAATAACGCTGTTGCGTTTCAATTCCATTTCGATAACTTTTTTTTAGCGATATGTCTAATACGCATATACACGACCTAAAAGACTGACGATTTTGGTTGTTCGAGATCCTACTCCTGTATTTTCTAGTGAAGTGGACACGATCTATCACGTGCTCATCATAAGTACTTTGTGCAACCGATCAAGGCGCTATGATTAGTAAATGTGACTACGGTTCATATGATCGTAGGTTCAATTTCCATTACTACCTACCTCCATTGCTACCTATCTTTCCTCAAGCGTCCGTCACTTCGATGTGCTGACGGAATCTCGACAATTTTTATAAAACCTTTACAAACCGACATTCTCAGACGACGATTCGTTATATGGAAAGTCTCTTTCAGTGGGTTTAAACATTAATTAACTAAATGTGAGAAGTATTTCTATAGGGTGGTGCATAAGCAACGTTAAGATTTGATCAGTGTATAAATTTTTCGGTTTTTTCTTTTCGTCTCTTTACAGAATTAACTAAATAATACTTGGGATATTTATGATGGCAAGGCTCAGCACAGAACAAAGAACCAAAGTTGTTAAATTTTACTTTGAAAGTCAGCATTCGATTATTCAGATCATATCGAAATTTCAGCAGTGAGAGATGCTTAGGCGGTCTTTACAAAGAATTTTACATATGTTACATCTTTTCCCATATAAAATGCAATTGGTTCAAGAGTTAAAACCAAATAATACACAAGAACGCATTCAATATAGTCGCCGCTAACGTTACTTATGCACCACCCTTTACATCCCATTAATGGGGTGCACAAGAAATTGTTTTTTCCCCCTTTTAAACATAAAAGCACATTTTCGTTATTCCCTAAGGTTTATTTCAGAAGCACTGAAAAGTCAACTTAAAAGAATAATTTCGAGGTCGGTCCCAAAACTAGTCGACCTAATAAGGAAGACACAAAAATGTTGGAAACAATTTTCTTTATTTTTCAACATAATCTCCTTTTAGTGTATCACTTTTTCCAGCGATATTCAATACCCCTGTTTATAGTAAGAACTGTCAAACTCCTTAAATTAGCCATCAACCGCAGACTGCTCCTCTCCATTGTTGCCAAATCTTTTAACACCGAGCCGTTTTTTTCAAGTTTGGATATATAAAATATACATGTAAATCTGGCAAAAAGGCGGGTTATAAATCAATTCGAACTTTAATTAATTCATTTAGGCTTTCGCAATAGTGGATGTGTGAACTGGAATATTACCTTGAAGAAACAATACTTTCTTTTTCTCTAAATGCGGCCCTTTTTCCATAATTTCATCACCTGAACGCTGCATTAAATTAGTTCGCCGCTGATGGCTTTCTTTTCTGAAAATAATCAATAAAAATAATGTCATCCGCATCCCAAAAAACCGTTGCCATGACCTTGCCTTCAGTTGGAACCGTCTTCGCCTTCTTTGGACACGATTCTCCCATTCCAGTCCACTATTTTGACCGTTCCTTTGTCTCAGGTGTGAGTTGGTGGCCCCATGTATCATCCATGGTTAGAAATCGAAGCAAAAAAATTGGACTTTATTGCGGTGAAACATCGCTCCAAACACTCTATTCAAATAACTTCGCGACGCTGTTTTTGCTCTATTGAAAGCAAACGCGGCACTCATCGTGCGCACAGCTTTCTCATCTTTAAGTCTTTGGTCAATAGACGATGTACGAGTATAACACCTTTTGAAATGCCTATCATTTCAGCTAACTCACGCCAACGATCATCCAATATCATTTTGTGGATTTTCTTAACCCTGTCTGGCACGGACACCTCATTTGGTCGACCACTACGGTGTTCGTCTTGGCAGCTTGTACGGCCTCGTTCAAACTCTGTTACACAATATTTTACAGTTGTAAATGAAGGAGCAGACTCCCCTAGAGTAGAATCTAACTCAGCTTTAATATTGGTCGGACTGAGACCTTTCAAATGGAAATATTGAATTACATAACTTTAACCAATTTTTTTCATGTTTACAATTTCACTGAGATCGTTTGCCTTTGATGGCTCAAATAAAAATATTAAACAACGTGGCGCCTTGAAACTTAAAACATATATTTTATAAGGTTGCCTGCCACTTTTCACCAACATAATTTTTTCAAACTACTGGCACCATCTATACGTCAGGTAGGCTAGTTTTGGGAAAACTTTGAGAAATTCATTGATACGGATTCAAACCTCCAATTCACATGCGGTGGTTGCTGTACTCTTTTTTATGCTCTCTTTGTGCTGGATAGTAAATAAAACTGTCGTAGCGATCCAACGCCAAATAATTGCTTAATTGTTTTAAAATTTATTTATCTTAAATTTCCTTCGGAAAACCGTTCACTCCACTTGAATTATGCCCACAATCAGCTCAATTTCAAAACCAATAATTTGCTGTAGCCACAATTGCTACAAGTTCTGCGCCATTCTCTTCCGTAAATGCTTATTCGGATTTCTTGTTTTACATTTTCTAATAGTTTCTCCTCTTAGATCTATGAAAGCCACCGAAGAGCAACAAATAAAAACGAATTGTTAATATTTCATCTATGTTGACTTGCCGGCGCATAAAAATATCAGGTTCTTTATTTCTTCTTGAACTAAAATGGATTCATGGAAATCTATAAAACGACCAATATGACAATTTCATTTACACTGAATTCTAGCTTTTTAAACTGAAATAACAAAAAGACAAAAAAAAAACTATACTCGTAAGCTATGGAAGCATTTTTGTTCTTTCCTTTCCCACCTAACAAGTTCTCCGGCAGGTTTCTTAGTTTCCTATCCAGCGTCTGTAATTTAATTATTATTAATGTTATAGTTAACGATGTTAGTGGTGAAGAAATATTTTCTCTTTGGATACCGAAAATCTTCTAATATTTTGTACGGAATTGGCAAATAGAGAGAAAATAGTATTGAATGAATGAAATTTCCTTTGGGTGATCATAAAAATGTAACAAGCAAAGAATGCCTCATTGACAAATAAAGTTATGGCTGGAATAATTAATGTTTACAAAGATATTTTGGGAACAGAGAGGGAGGGCACACATTTTAAGGAAGTTAAAAAAAGAATTAGGCAGTAAGGATGTTTTTACATTTACATTTTATTTACATACATACCTATATATGATTTTTTTAAAAATAACCTAAGGCGATACAACCCAATAATAGACAGTCGGAGTGCATACAGCAAAATAGACTGCACAGATTTCACAATAAATATAATTCACTCGTTTCATAACACTGTGCGTGTACTTTATTTTGTTCAAGATGGGCATATGTCTAGTAAAACTACTCCGCATGTGAATTTAATGAGATTAACCGCTTTTCAAACAAAAAAAGGAAGAATTTTTGCAGTTTAAACTATTTTCTACTGTATCCAAAAACTACGAGGACGGTTTCAAAACTAGCCGACCTAACAAAGAAGATAAAAAAAGGTTTCCCAGCGATATTCAATAGCTTCTATACCCTGTTTATAGTAAGGACTGTCAAACTTCTTAAAATAGCCATCAACCGCAGACTCCACCTCTTCATTGTTGGCAAATGTTTTACCACCGAACCATTTTTTTCACGTTTGGAAATGGAAAATAGTCCGAGGGAACTAAATCTGGCGAATAAGGTGCGCGATGATGCAATTCTAATTTTCATTCAATAATTTTGGCCATCGCACTAGTAAATGCGTGAACTGACGCATTATCTTGGTGAAACAACACTTTCTTTTTCGTCAAATGTGGCCTTTTTCCATAATTTCACCACACAAACGGTGCAATAAATTAGCATAATATTCGCCATTTATGGGTTTTCCTTTCTTAAGATAATCAATCAATAAAAATAACCCCATGAGAATCCCTTGCCCGCAGATGGAACCGTCTTCGCCTTCTTTGAAAACCATTCTCCCATTCCCGTCCACTGCTTTAATTGTTGCTTCATCTCAGATGTGAAGTGGAGAACCCGTGTCTCATCCATGATTATAAATCGATGTAAAAATTTGGCTTTATTGCGGTGAAACATCGCCAAACGCTCTACTGAAACATCTTCACGACACTGTTTTTGCCCTATGAAAAGCAAGCGCGGCACTCATGTTATATACGATGTATTGCACTTTTTGAAATGCCTATCATTCCAGCTAGCTCACACACCTTCAGCCAACGGTTATCCAAAACCATTTTGTGGATTTTCCTTACTGTGTCTGGCATGGGCACCTAAATTGGTCGACCACTACGGTCGCCTTGGCAGCTCGTACGGCCTCGTTCAAACTCTGCTAACCAATATTTTATACGCGTAAACGAACAAGCAGACTTCCTAAAAGTAGGATGTAGCTCGGCTTTAATATTTATTAGACTGAGACCTTTCAAATGGGAATATTGAACTACACAACGGTGACCAATATTTCCATGTTTACAAATTCACTGAGATCGTATATTTTTGATGGCTCAAATAAAAATAATAATAACGCGGCGCCTTGAAACTTAAAACATATGTTGTATAAGGTTGCTACTTTTCAGCAAAATAATTTTTTTCAAACTACTGCCACCACCTATATCAGGTCAGATCGGATAGTTTTGGGGACCGCCATTGTAAGATTAGTTTTTATCTATTTTTTTTTTTCAAAAAATATTGTTTATTCGACCAAATTCAAAATTTATTCAAATTGTTTATTCATCGCTTTTATAATATTGTATAGGTAAGCCAATATTTTTTCCATGCCAACATGCCAAATAATCACCTTCCAGTATGGCCTTCAGATCACTACTCGATTTATATCAAACCGGCATCCTCGGGCCGATATTTTCTGTTCTTGAAATAGGCAAAACTAAAACGGTGCTAAACCTGGCGATACTTGTTGAACTTTTCAGCAAAAACTCGCAAAGAGCCGGTGCCAAAACCGGTGCCTGCCTCCTTTTTCGCTAACTTTTTTCTGCTTTACGCAAACTCGCATAACAATTTTTGTTCACAATCCTTGTTGACATTTTGGAACGGAGGAAGAAATCTAAAATGGATAATACGACGTTAACTGCAGAAGATTATCAGCATAATCTTGATTTTTGAACAACATTTGCGCGATTTTTTTCGTCTTGCTTCATCTTTGACATGATATTCACTCCATTATTATTAAACAACTCAATAATCGACTTCGTAAGTATAGATCCATATTCCTTCTAACATATTTATACGTTTTAAGACTTTCTGCCAGTCAAAAATCATATCTTCACAAAGATTAACTCAACGATTTCCCCCCAAAAAACATGTGAGTGATTAGAAGCGATTGAGGCCGAAAATATTTTTAAAACGATCACTTCAAAATGCCAACTTGATCTGCAAGGTCCCAAATTATTAATAGATGGTATCTGGGTATCTCATCTCAGAATCTTTTGACGTGACTTTCATCGCTAGAGATCGATGATCGTCGTTCTCTACCTTATTTGAATTGCTTATGCCACTTTCCGGCAAAGTCTGTTCACTGACAGATACGACTTGTATAGGTGGATTCTCATTCGTCGAGAGATGGATTTGTCAATAAAACGCTTGCTAAGCAAATAGACTGAGGAAACAATGCCTTTGTTTTATTTTTCATCAGTTTAAGATAGATGGCACCATATACTACTTTCAAATTACAGTTCTTAACATTAACGTAGCAACACTTTTGCCTCGCTTATCGCCAGAAATACTTTTGTTGGCTCCTCCTCAATGCTTGAGAAGGCTGGAGTAACGTCTCGCAGGTTTCGGCTAAAAATTATTTATCATCAGCTTGCGCAAGCAGCTTAAGGCTTCCACTTAAGACAGTACCAGTACCGCCTTGAAGAGAGTGTACGATAGAGCGATCCTTTCTTAAAATCCTAACTTGACGTAACATGAGTCAATAAGATTTTTGCTTATCCTTTCTGAAGAAAGACGTACAAGTTTCGCAGGAATAATAGTCACAGGTCTAAACCATGAGAAAAGTTCTAGTCTTTCACCTAAAGAATTTTCATTGCTTAAGAGGAGGATCCGCTGCAATGATTATCCATTTTTTAACTTCACTGCATATTCTTTTTTTACTGGATTATTAATATGTCGAAAATAGAACTACATCCTTCTTCTAGCTCTCAAAGTATCAACGAAAAGTACAGTCTTCTAAAATGGGCAAACAGGCAACAGTGATTGAAAATTGACTACGAATTAGGAAAATTGTTTCAACTTTAAAGATTATCTAAGATATCGGGTCTCAAATCGCAGATATAAAAGTTATAATGGTTCTATGCGTTATTTAAATATTAAAAAAAATACAGTTTACCTGGTTTTAGCATTTTTTTTAATTTGTCCAAAAATATTCATAATTTATTTGTTTCAGTGACATCTGAATCAATATTAATCAATCAATCAATTAATTAATCAATTTTGATTGTAATTCCGACAAAGCCAAATCAAAAATGTATTGAAATTTGTTTCTGTTCCACATCTGCAAAACGGAAATACAAACAATTTTAACTTTGATTCATATACCCGAAATGAATTTAGAAATAATTTTGATTTCAATTTAGTTTATGAAATATGTTTTTGGAATTCCTTAGGAATTTTGGAATTCAAAAAGCTGAAAAAATTAAAGTAAAAATTCCTGAGAGCCTGATATCGTAAATTCTGAAAATAACTTATTTGAATTATTTTTACTTTCAATAGTTTGGATCTAAAGATTTGTTTCTCTTCTTCCAGATACGAAACTATCTATAGGTATACAAGGTTTCGATACTGATTTAGATTAAGAAATGAAACTACATAAAAATATGCTTTCATTCCAGATTTTTGAATTAAAATATTCGCTTCATTGCGTTTTGATAGAGAAATGGAATCAATTTCAAGTTTTCCAATTTCGTAATAGGTAAAAACACGAATTAATACAGGGTGTCCGTCGCGAAGGCATACTACTTTGTTTGTTTATAATTTTTGATTAAATGAAAGAGAATGAATCTTATATTAATAAATGTTTTTTTTTTTAATGTCGGCAATTATGTATGGAATACAATATCAGATAATTGTCCGCCTCTGCTAGCTTCACAAATGCGAGCCCTTTTGAGCACATTTTTCATTACATTTTCATACATTTCAGGCACCATTTAATTAATTTCATCAGGAATATTTTGTTTGAGTTGCTCAAGCGTTTCTGGTTTGCTTTCCAGATATCCCCACAAAATGAAGTCCGGAGCAGTCAAATTAGGCGACCGTGGAGGCAATCAGCATCACCATTTCTTGAAATAACTTGTTGTGAAAAGAGGTCTCCCAGTAATGCCATTGTAATCCTGGCTGTATGCGATGTGGCACCGTCTTGTTGATACCACATGTTAATCAAGCCCAGTTGCGGCAGTTGTAGCGTTAAAAAGTTTTCAATCATATCACGATATCGCTCCCCATTGACAGTTACCGTTACGCCGTTTTCAGTTTCAAAGAAGTAAAGTCCAATGATTCCTCCTGACCAAATTGCACACCAGACTGATCGATCGACTGAGATCGAATATTTTTTCATAATAATAATGCCACGTCTCTACTTCACGACAGCCAAATATGAATTGTCAAGACTAGTATTTACCAAAATGGCGGCAAAACAAAGTAGTACACCTTCCCGACGGACACCCTGTACATGAAGTGAATTATATGAGTTACAAAGAAATTTCTAACGGATTTTATTGTAGCAAAAAACCAAACTAAATCGAACTTTTGTGAAGATCTCGGTTGAATAAAATCTTGGATGGATGGATTTTAGGTTCAGTTTGGCATTCTACAGAACAGACAGAGAAAACGGTTTGATTCGGATCAGATCCGGTTTACAGTCTTGGTGGTTAGAAAAGCAAGACACCAATACTCTATAGTCTTTAGTGCAAAAAATTATGCTAAATAGAAAGGATACCGTGTCTTAAATTTAGCTAATTGGATAGATATAGCTGGAAATGTAGACATGCGATTGGATGGGACTCAGACGTAAATAACTGCAATAACAGCTAACAGGCACAA
>JAHXMU010000070.1:1005073-1040828 GCA_019455685.1 Philornis downsi
ACAACGACACGAACCCTCCACAATCAGTTTTTGATGTAGACAACGATGCCACATTGAAACAACCAGTTGAAAAAGTCGAGAGCGAAGTCAATTCTCCCCAAACGATTAATAAAGACGGCAACACCGACAGTGGCGCCAATTCCCTACAAGCGCTTGATAACGACAACATCTCTCCCCAGTCGTCTACAACACCGACGTTTAATAACGAATCTCACGATGCCGTAGTGTTGGCACAAACCCCCGCTGAAAAGCCAACACCTTCCATTGCTGAAGACTTCAATTACGAAATTCCTCTACATGTAGAGGAGCCATCCGTTGTAGAGCATCTTCACCAACACCATTCGCATCAGTCCGAGGTCAATAATGACATTTTCTCCACCATAGTTGAGGTTAGTCCGGAGATCAAAACTTCACCCGATTTTATCGACTCGCAACCGGGTAAAGCTATTGAGTCTACCGAGAACTTGGAACAATCCATACGTAATTCGGTTAAAACGGAAATCGAATTACAACAGAATTTGGAATCCTCACCCGTATTGGAGATTCTTAAGGATATTGCTGAGCCAGATATTCGACAAACCCTAACTGAGGATCTGATAGAGAATGATATGGCACCAATGAGCATAGCAAAGGAAATCGAAGAGAATCACAATGCTGAACAAGTTGAAACTAAAAAAGGTAAGTTTAAAAAAATTTGGACATCTCTTGCAATCATAACAGCTAGCAGTTTTTAAAAGCTTTCAATGACTCAACTAATCCCTCAAGTTTTGTTTTCAAAATTTCCATAATTCCATACCGAAAGTTTCGAAAGATGTATCTTCGTTTAGGTAAACCTGTTACAAACTCTATCCGTGACATTTTGTTGTAGCCGTTTAATTGGAAGCAACAGACTAAATTTCTAGCCGTTGCAGTGATTCTCCGCAGCGCAATAGTCCGACTACGGTACTACCGCGCTTGGCATTGTAGTTTTTTCTTATCGGTAAGACTGTCTTGCATTCCTTAGAACGTTATATGTATGTATTAGTCGCTTAGGTCATTTCATAATTTTGAATGGCTAAATTTCATGCCACAGTTTATGACTTACTAAAGCGGCCCAAACCAGTATCCCCAAAACTAATTTTATAAACAAATCGAATATAAGAGAAAGAATTTGACGGATACGAAACAAATCCTTGATGCTGCTATTAGTATTTTTACAAAATTTAAAATTTTCTAATCTTTTTTATTAGCCGTCAGTTAATAAGTAGCGAAGCAAGCATTCGAACCCAGTAATGGCTTCATTTGTCGATGGTTTGTTGATTTTAAACGGGGTCGTACCTTCTCTGATAACGATGAAAGCAAGCAATGGACGTCCAAAAGCGTTACATCAAAAAATCTCAAAGAAATAGTAGAAATTAAATCGGGCAATAGAAAATTAAAATTAAAGAAGGAAGCTGATATCCTAGTGATATCAGAGTAGACAATAAAATTAAAACTTGAGCATGAAAAAATGGGAACTGAACAGTACTGGAACAAAAACAGCAGTATGCTACTGGTTTAGAGCGCATTATGAAACAACTTAAAGGCAATGGAAAGGTTTTTTTCATGCTATATATTGCAATGGATGAAATATGGGTTCACTATTATACTCTTGAATCGAATCGGCAGTCTGGTGGACGGAATGAATGTAGTGAAAGCAGTGCAGAGCGATCAAAACGCAACAGTCGGCCGGTGAGGCCATATTCTGCACATTTTGGGGATGATCATGCCATTTTATTCCTCAATTACTTTAAAGAAGAATAACCACAATGCATAGCGTATATTATAAGACACTTTGGGATCATTTGAAGGGCGCAATCAACAAAATACGTCTACAAAAGACAAAGAAAAAAGTGGTGCCTTTTCAAGACTACATTGCGTCAACTGGCCCGTTAGCACCTACTACCTACCCTCCTGGCTGCGAAGAAAGGGGTGCCAATATGTGTTAATAGCACAATTGTCAGCCCCTTTTCCTAGATAGCCCAAGTTTTTACTTGGCTATCCCAGGGGGGCGTCGGCAATCGCATTGTAATATGCCCAGTGTGTCGCACACCGTGGGTAAGGCCTTCACGGCGAGACTCACGTTAAACCCTCGTGGACTTCTACTACCTACCGGCGAATCTCAAACCAAATCAGGCGATGAGGTCATTGCAGAAACTGAAGCATTTTTCGAGGACCTCCACATATCCTTGTATAAAAAAACGCGAAAATGCTAGACTGATTGTAGCACTCTTTAAGAATACTACTTGTTGAATACATAAGAATTTCCTTTCCTAGTTATCACTGAAGTCATTGAACTGCTTTCCTTTACGAAGCCTCTCTAGATTAAAAGCGTATCTGAAGGAATTTTACTCCTTATTTGGGAAGAAGGTTAATATAAACGAATTTCCTAAAATAAAACGATAACAAATTACTGTAAATACAATAAAATTTCAATAACTAAATAATGAAAAAATGGAATTCAAAAGCAATTTACTCACAAAAAGAAAAAAATGGATATAAAATTTCAAAAGTTACGAAATCGTTTATCCCCTGAACAACTTAATTCAGATAAGAAATATGTTATAAATCATTATTAAATCCAATCAAATAAATTATATTTGTAGATAACCAACACAATGTGTTCGATTACAGTTATGCCCAATGGCACATTTTTGTTCTGCTATTGAGCGCTTGATCCATCCCCAATTGAATTTTCAGTAATTCGGCCTAGTTCAACCCATGCATTGTACGTAGTTTCTTCTTTCCAAAATGCATAGTACAGACTTCAACCATTTAGCAGGCGCTATAGTACCTTTTGTGTCCCCCTTTTACCCATTTGCTACCTTAAAAACCCAGAAGTCAAGTACGTAACTTGGCTTTTTAATTCGCCTGAAATTAAGCCTACTGTGAGAACGAATTAAACAAATTTTCCAAGTTTAATATAATTCGAATCTTACAATAGGATTCACGAAAGCAACTATAATTACTAAAAGCTTGTATAAGTTCATATATGGAATTCTTCAAACCGCTTTGAGCACGGCCCAATCCCTTTTCCAAATTTTTCTGTGTTCCAAATTAAAATTTGGCATTAAACTAACTTTTTTTCTATTTCAGATCAATCTGAACAACACGTTGCAAATCCCGTGGATGTCAATGACGAACCCGAAATATTTGTGGCCACATTGGATGAATCTAGCAGGGATACAGCAAATTCCCGAGGAGCACGCAACCTAGAGGTACAGACATCCAGCGATCATCAAAATGAAACGGCACACTCCTCATCCTCTTCGTCCTCTTCCTCATTCACCTCCTCATCATCCTCCCAATCGAACTCCGAAGAAACTTCTCAAGAAGGTAAAGAAGAAATCGATGTTAATGAAACGGCTGAAGAAGATAAAGAAACCGAAGTAATTGATGAATCCGAAAAACCGCAACAAAAGGAAACCCAAAACAATGAAACCCACAATGATGAAAATGAACAGCTCAATAATGCTGAAGAAGAATTCGATAAAGATGAATCTGAGGCAGATCTGAATATACCTGAAACGAGCCAAGAACTCCATGTTACCGTGACCACGCCCATTAGCGATATCGCCCTGATTGAGGGCGACGATGACAAGAAAGCTTCCGCTGAATTGGATGAGGCTTTATCAGTTGTGTTGAATGAGTCGTTGTCATCGACTGCACCCAACATAGAGGAGGAATCACTACTTAGCGTAGAGCAAAAGGAACAGAAAACTTCCCTGGACACCATAGCAGCCGAAGAAGAAGAGGCAACAGTGATGCCCGAAGAATCTGAACATATTGTAATCAAGAAGGTTTTGGATGAACAGGAGATTTTTCCGGATGTTAGTGAAGAAACTACCGCTGAAACTGTACTGGGATTGCAGGAGTCAGAGGCAACAGCTGGAGTGGTCGTTGAAGAGCCTCATCCAACAATTATTGAAGTTCAAACACCAGCAAGTGATAATGATGATGTTGATGATGATGAAGAGCAAGTGCTAGAAGAAGAGGCAAAGAAAATTGAGCCGACAACACCCGAGGAAGTGATTCCATCTACAAACGCCTTAAATGTAGTTGAAGCATCGACCTCTAACGAGGATGTCGAAGAACAGGACATTCAAGACGAACAGGAACTGTTAAATATCTCCCAAGCTGAATTAGATATTAGAAAAGAAAGTGAACTTGCGGCCGATGTGATTGTGGAAGAAACTGCAAACAACGAAGAAAGTGCGCACCATATCTTGAATCCAGAAGAAACTGGTAATAATGCTCACGATCAGGAAGAGGAAACTGATGGAGAGGCCCATAATGGAAAAGACCAGCCACCAAATAATAAGGACTATGAAAATTCCGAAAATATCAAAGAATCGCAACACAGCGGAACTATAGCTTCCACTACCGAATCCCCTGCAGCTCATTATGACGAACCTTCACAAGATCCCCTTTTCACTAATTTCTATTTCGTCAGCACGACAGAGGCGGCGTTGAACGTTGAAAATCATGACATTGTTCCTGGAATGCATGTGGCAGATACGGACAACACTAAGACCGTGAAGGGTTCGCGTTCAGTTAATAGAGCTCTCATTGCGGATAATGATGACGCCGCCACAATATTTGAGGCCTATCCACCCCATGATTCCGATCAGACCTTCAATGGCAATCTGGCCGATGAATCAGCTGGCATTGGCAAAGCTTTGCCCGTTACCATTAACAATGGTTCCACCAATCGTTCCACTGTCATCATCATCCTAAGTTCCGGCACTGCCGTCCTTTTCATCGCTGTATCCGTCACCATTTTCCTTATCTCCTTCCAGCGGCAACACGGCACCCTGGACATAGAAATGCAAGAGCGCAGCTGTGGCAAAGACAATCTGAACGAAGAAGATGCCGAGACTTTTGCCAAGCTGCTCGAGGTGGAATTGCCGCCCTCGGTGGCCATAGCACTGGAGGAAACCGAGGAATGTTTGTAGTTAGTGACAAGTATCAGACACATTGAGAAACGCCCCACACCAGGGGATACCAGATCGTTGTTATGTAAATAGATATTTTTGTGTCGAACATTGTGAGATTGCATTTTACTTATAAAAGCAAGAAACCTTTTCCAAAAATCTTAAGAGAAATCAAATTAAAACAAAATTTAGGAAAGAAAACTTAGAGGAGTACAATAAAGAGATGTTAAGCAAAATAAGGTTATACGATATATACTTATAAGATATTCAAACATTTTAGACTGTTTCCCGTTATAGTTACTCGTTTTAGAACACTTTACTGTACACCGCTTCCTGGAGTGGAGTGGTGCTGAGAATCATACAAGACTTTTGTGGCCATACATCATTATCAAAGCTCATATAAAGCCCATCCACGCATCAATCTGATCACCTGTCCCCTCATTTATCCATATCATTTGATTATATCGTAGTTATTATTATTTCATATTTTCTGTCATGTTTTTAATTTAATTTAAGTGGCCATTTATTTCTCAAAATGCCAATTATTTTACAAAAAAAAAAAGAAAAAAATCGTAAAAAAAATGTTTAAACCATAAGTTGTTAATGTTAATTATACAATTAGAGAGAAAAGATTCAATTACTCAAAGCTAAGTTTTAAGTCAATAAAATTATTACATAAAAAATATGCATATCTTCTATCATTTCACGTGTTGAAAGAAATCTAGTGAGTTACGCTTTATTTAAAACGTTTACATTATGGGGAAAAATCTCTATCCTAAATCCTAAATCGACAAACGTCTATGGGACGTTTAGGAATATATATAGCTTATGGAAGTATTTCCAAAACTAGCCGACCTGATGTGTAGATGGTGCCAATTGTTAATAATCTTTATGCAATTCAATATTTCCAATAGTAGAGCCGAACTAGATTCTACTCTGGGAGAGTTTGTTACTTCGTTTACGACTATAAAATATTGGGTAGCAGAGTTTAAACGAGGCCGTACGAGCTGCCAAGACGAACACCGTAGTTGTCGACTAATTGAAGTGTCCACAAAATGGTATTGAATAATAGTCGGCTGAAATTGCGAGAACTAGCTGAAATAAGTATACATCATACTATACATCATATATTGACGGAAGATTTGAAGAAAAAGCTGTGAAGAGAAAGTTGTGTGCCAGATGGGTGCCGCGCTTGCTTTAAATAGAGCAAACCCAGCGTTGTGAAGATGGTTCAGTAGAGTGTTTGGCGATGTTTAACCGCAATAAAGCCGACTTTTTGCGTCGATTTATAACCTTAAATGAGACATGGCTCCACCACTTCACACCTGAGACAAAGAAACAGTCGAAGCAGTGTACTGGAATGAGAGAAGCAGTGGAATGAGAGAGTCATGCCCATAGAAGGCAAAGACGGTTCCATCTGCAGGCAAGGTCATGGCGTCTGTTTTTTAGGATGCGCATGAGATAATTTTTAATTGACTATATTCAGGAAGGAGAAACATCAATGACGAATATTATGCCAATTTATTGCAACGTTAGGTGGTGGCCGCATTTGGCGAAAAAGTCAGTGTTGTTTCATCAAGACAATGCTCGAGTTCACACATCCACTATTGCAATAACCAAAATGAATGATTTTAGCGCCTCCCGGACTATTTTCTATTTTCAAACTGGAAAAATGGCTCGGTGGTAAAAGATTTGCCAACAATGAAGAGGTGGAGTCTGCGGTTGATGGCGATTTTAAGGAGTTTGGCAGTTCTTACTATAAACAGGGTATAGAAGCTATTGAATATCGCTGGAAAAAGTGTATCGAGATTATGTTGAGAAATAAAGGAAATTTTTGGAGTCGTCTTTGTTAGATCGGCTAGTTCCCTATCCATAATTGCAATAGCAATATTTGCCTGAGATTATAAACTTTCTTCTACGCCGATTTAAGCAGACCATCAGACCGTAAGCTAGACCATCTGCACATTTTTCAAAAGCGACAGAAGCGAACGGTTCCACCGGGCAGAAACTACCCTTACCTCTTATAGTCATAGATATTTGAAATTGCTGAAATTGATTCAGTAGAAAAAATTTAGTCGTTTAAGGACTAAATCGACCTCTAGGACAATGGACATTTTTTACGACGTCTGCAATAATGTCAGCAATTAAGATCAGCATATGAAAAATGTGAAAAATATTACGCCGGTAACGAAAGGAAGTCTGACCGAATATTAAATAAATTCAAAAATGATCTTCGACTTCTCGAAACTGCCACATGGCTGATTTTTGCGCATTTGTGTGATCCATAAATCCATCCATTAAGATCCATAAATTCCATGAGATCATCCATAAATTAAGATCTCGACATAAGGTACAGTAAGGAAATACAATATTTTTGCATCATATTGAAGACTTTAATTAGTATATTTATAAAGATCTGATTTAGGCCAAATATACATCATTTTTTCCGATTACTTATTATGTTTTAAAGGTAATTCTATTGCGCCTCTACCATAAATCCCTCATAGAACAGCCGACTTTCACAAGCTTCTCTTGGGGCGAATATTTCACCAGCAAAGTTATTCATCATAGGCAAGAAGAGGCGGTAATCACTTAAAATCAGGTCCAGACTATAATGTGGATGCATGAAAACATCCCATCCAAACTCCTATAATTCTTGACGACTCAATATCTGTGGCTTGACTTCTGATGAAGCACAATTCCTTTCCAGACAAAGCCGGTCATTGCTTCGTTCAGGCGGTCTAGTTGCTGACGGTGCCTGTACGAATTAAAAGTTTGGCCATAGGAGAGCCGCTCATAATAGATGATTCGCATGATCGCGGGTTCATACTAGATATTATAAGGCTATACTTCGATGTATCTAACGAACACTTCCAGTAGTCAAGTAAACGGCAATTCTAGTAAAATGCTTCTCAAACTTTGACGTTTGGAGTCATTTCCAAACTATAGGCCTCCCGATGAATGAGTCTAAAAGCGAAATACGCGGAAGTTCACTGAATGTGAGAAGCTTTCGCATATCTCATTCAAGGGATGCAATTAACTTAGTTTTTTTCTTTTTGAGTTAAAAACAAATAGATTAAACCGGGTTGCAAGTTATTGTCAATATGAACTGAAAATGCCAAAAGCGTGCGAAATCGTACCATACAAGAAGATATCGATGAAAATTAAACTTTTTCGATGTTATCATAAACCTCATTGGTTAATTGAAAGCAAAATATGGCGCAATTTGATAGATAGGTGAAGAAAATACGTTATTTGAAAATAACATATTTGAGTGTCGAATTTTTTACAAAATCGCTTTTGAATTTAACTGTTTTAGAAAATCGTTTAACGAGCAAATAGTTCTAGTTTTTCTTATAATATAAAAAAGAAGCGAAGAAGACAATCTTTTGTAAAAATTCGCTAAATAGTTTTTAGAATTATTGATGAGCATTTTTCTTGAGCCAAGTATTTTTTGCATGTAAAGGATTTGGCAGAGCTCATTTGAATATTTTTCTTTGACTTAGAAGTTTATTTGGGCAAATTAAAGCAAACAGCGTTATGTGTTTTGATATTTTTTGCTGCGAAAGAAACCCAATCTGATGATATTCATAATTTTCAACAGGTATTGAAACTAAGAAATCATGCGACGACGATAATGTCGTCTTATGTGAAAATAGAAACACAAAAAAAAAAGATCTGCCGCTGATTTGCCTATATTTATTATTGCATATTTTTGTAAATTAATTAAGTTCTTGTGTACGATCAGCAAATAAAGTTGACTACAAACTTAGTATCTTGATGCTTTCAAATCAAAAGTCCATTGCAAGAACGCTACAAATGATAAACTTTCAAGTACTTGGAAAGTGTCATGCAATTATTTTAGTCCGTAATTTCTCAATTGGCTATAAATATCAAAATGTAAAAATTAGGAAAATGTAGTAGAATGTAAAATTAGAAAAAAATATTTATTTTTGTTCAGTTTGGCAATGAGACCAGTTTTCAATTCTAATTAATCAGAAATATTGTTTTTCTAAGCTGGTAACACTGCGGCGGACATGTGCGGGAAGATAAATTCATATTTACGTAACTATCAAAGACACAAACCGCATTGGGCCAACATACCTGTGTTATCGTGATAACAGTGCTCGTTCAAATATTTAAGTTTGGGGCACAAGTACAAAAAACTTTTAATAATGGACCTGTGCAAGATAATATTCAGAAACATTAATATCGTTCAGAACGTAAACCAAACTCATACCAAAATACAACAGTTTCCGAAAAAGATGGCATAAAAATATCACTGTCTGCAGAAATATTTATATATTTGGCTTGTAATTTAAAGCCTTCTGGCCAATTACATGGTAATTACAACATGCAACAATTCATATATTAGATTAAATCTGCTCAATAGTATAGATTCAAAATATTTGACGATTTTGATCAAGTGGAGCATTTTCCACTAACGAAGTGTCCAGCAATAGTTTTTCGGAAACACTTTCAGAATTCGTACTCTACAAGTTTCGGCTGGCTTTCAGAAATTCGCCATTTCAGATTTTCTATTACACATCCCAAACTAGGGAAATTTTTCAAAAATAAAACTTTCGATGCCAAAAACAAAAAAACACAATTTTTATATCCAAAAGTCTCTGAGTCTTCTGAAAGTCTTCTGCAATATGAACATAGTGAGTTCTACTACTATTTGTCAAGGGTTATATGTTTGTGGAACAACATTTTGTCAGAATATGTGTTATATGAGATTCACGGAAATTATAGCAAAAGTTGCCGGAAAGGAATGTTACAAGTGGAATAAAAAAATTCAATGAAGACCGAAAACAAGTTGAAGACGAAGAACGCACCAGATAACATTCAACAAACTCAAGCGTTGGCGATTAACAATTATGATGTTGGCATTTCAAGTGAATCAGTCAACTTTCTTTTAAAAGATCCTTTAAAATTCGTTAGGAGATGATTTCAGGCTGGCAGCACATAATAAAGCGCATTGCGCAGGTAAAGCAAGACCGGAAAGATCGCGACAAAGCCGCTCAGAAACCAAAGTTATCCTGATAATTTTCGTCGATTATCAACAAGGAATATTATCTAATTGTTAGGCATCATTTTCGTAAAGATCTCCGACAAAAAAGAGGCCATATTTAGGGTTATCCATTTTTTGGTTTCAAGTAAAGTTAAATAAAACACGCATAAAGCTATGATTTCGATGAAATTTTTACTTTATTATAGTGCTTGGACCTTGCCATTATGTACGAAATCAATGTCATTTAAATGACCGCCTCTGAACTGGTTGCAGCAAGTAGTTTTCGAAAAAAAAGAATACGTCCCACCAACACCTCCAGACTTTAATGCGCACCAAACAGTCGCTTTTTCCGGATACAATGGCTTTCAACAATCACTTCTGGGTCCTCCGAGCCCCATATGCAACAATTTTGCTTATTGATGCAACCACTGAGTGAGAAATGAGCTACATCGCTGAAGAAAATTTTGTTCGATTGAAAGCCCACGTTTGAATCACCGCTGTTGTAGTAAGTTTTAACTATTTTTACTAGTTCTTCGGTTGTTAAACGATCCATATTAGTAAGTGGCAAACCTTTCACTACATAAATAACACTTTAGATGACAGATATTTAGCAGCTGATAGCCTTGCCAGACCGACGATTTTAAACCACTAAATTGGCAAACCGTTATATTGGCCGACAACTCATGACTTTTGCACCATGACAATGCGACCTCTCATACAGCATTGGCTCTTCCTGAGTTTTCTGTCACAAAATAAGCTATATCGCTCCACAATGATCGTATTTATCTGACTTAGTACCGCGTGACTTCTGACTCATTCCTATATTCAAAAGATAGCGTTTACAAGTCCGAAAATCAGCCCGAAATCATCCATTTTTACAGAGACTTTAAAGAGACTACAGCTAGCTAATCTGCTAAGTTATTACAATATTGTCGGAATCTGCATATTGTAGAATATATAATAAAAAATATATACAAGGTGGCGCAATAGAACGTGCATATTGCATCATCTTTTTTTGAGGGGTAGAAAAGGCGCGGACGGCGGGGCGCCTACATCGTTGGGTTGGCGGGCTCATGGAGTTTTAGCCGTTATGAATCACTTCGACAGGAAGCGTCACGCATTTTGCGTGCGCGCATTATACGAGAACTCTCGTTCATATATTGCTACTAGGCGACTATATTGTGCTGAATATGGACTACGGCGAATTAGTGAAGCTCCGAGTGCTAATTTAATTAAAATATGGGTAAAGCGTTTTGAAGAGACCGGTTCAACATTTAAACCACAAGCAAATGGTCGCCCAAGAACATCTAGGACCGAAGACAATGTTGAGAAAGTTATGGAGTCAGTAGAGGAAATCCGCAAATGTCGACTCGCAAGAGATCGTCTATCTTACAATTATCGCGACGAAGTTTGCAACGAATTTTAACATTGGATCTTAAACTGCATCCATATACCTATACGCTGCAATTAACACAAGAATTGAAAGAGTCTGACTTCATAGCAAGGCTCGCATTTGCTAATGAAATGCTTAATCGATTTTCTAATTTTAACAACATCCTTTTCTCTGACGAGGCTCATTTCCTTATGAATGGGTTCGTAAACCGTCAAAATTGTCGTTACTGGAACAGTGAAAATCCCAAAATCAAACACCGGAAACCATTGCATAGTCCTAAAGTGACAGTATGGGCAGCAATCTCTGGCAGAGTAATAATTGGTCCGTCACGGGTAATACGGAACGCTATGTTGAGATGTTGGACGGATTTTTGGCTCCAGAAATTGAAAGTTCAAGAATAGTGAATTGCAGAACTTGGTTCCAACAAGATGGAGCTACCTGTCACACATCAAATGACTCCATGGCGGTGGTGAAGTAGATATCCCTGGCAGACTGATTTCGAAAAGAGGTGATATCCCATGGCCCCCACGTAGTCCAGACTTGACGCCTCTAAACTTTTTTTGTGGGGATACCTCAAACACAAAGTCTACAGCAATAATCCAAAAACATCATTCAGCTCAAGGAGAATATCCGTGGTGAAATGGCAGAAATTACACCAGTATTACTGAAGAAAGTTTTCAATCATTTTCGTTTGCGGTTAGAGGAGTGCCGTCGTAGAGAGGGTCACCATTTAGATGATGTTATTTAAAAAAAAAAGCCATTTATGTATTACTCTACAATGTCTTAGATTTATTTTAACTATACATTTTGTATTTATTTTTTAATCTATTTTTTAAATATGCACGTTCTATTGCGCCAACGTGTATAATATACTCGTATAAAAATTGTGGAACCACCAAAAAGTTACATTGTCGATATAGAAACATAAAGTGAGTGACATAATTCGTTCGTCAAACAAACGAACAACTATTTGCATTGGTCTTTGCAATTCGAACAGATTTTCGTATTGGAAATCTATTGAATATGGTTGCCATTAAATTATTGTTTCTTTGGTATGAACCGATATGGGAAAAAACTGAAAGTAATATATACTGTATTGTATATATATACAATCGTATATTATATATACACGTATTGTTTTTTGAAAACTTTGATAATTGCATTTTTTTTTTTTTTTTTTTTTTGTGCAAAAACCCTGTACTTTTGAGGCTTTCATTCACAGACGATTCATTCGAGTACGATTCTAAACGCTCTATGGAAACAGACTGTGCTTCGCCAGCCTTTAAAATCATTGTGGACCGTAAGAATTGAAATTAGATTAATGCTTCCAAAATAATAAAATGCAACTTTTCAACAACTGCCTCGGTTTGAAGTTGATGTAAAAACTGATGAAAGTTTCGGTCCTACCAAGCTTATGCCCTCTATCCATCTGTTCATAACAAAGTTTTAAGTAAATTTATGGTGAGTTTAAATGCAGACATTTTGAATCTTTTAGTATTTCAGCATTACAAATCCCCTATCACAGCAACCTCCCTTCCGTCCTCTTTGTCCGTTTACTCCAAAATAATAATTTCAAATGGTCATTTATTTAATAGCACAGACAATTTTGCAGCTGTTGTTTTTTAGTTACTTGAACTAACGAAAGAATACCTTTTATTATTGTGATTTGGCTCAATATTTATCCCCTCCCAAATTAAAACCCAAAAAAAAACTCTGTTCGCAAAACTTAAACAAACCACCGAAAAAGATGAACAAACTGGTTTCTTTGTATTTTGAGCTTTTGTGAACATGATGACTGACCCCTTTCTGGTGACTTCCATCCAGTTGGGTCTCAAAACACCATTTCTCGTTGTTTGTTTGTTAGCCGTTCAGATTTTTTCTTTTTTCATTTTGCTCATTTCGATGGTTGTTGCTCATGCGTTGAGGCCAGGCAGGTTGCATGATGTTCCATTGTTGTGACTTCATTGTGGTTTCTTGAACTAAACCAGAGGCAAAAAAAAAAAGTGCGCGCAAAATTTTAAGATTTTTTTTATATTGTTTGGTATCTTTGTTGGACTTTGCAGCAGGAGCAGGTGCATTTTGTGAGTGTTGAGCAAGCGAGATCGTTAAAGTGGCATTTGCACGTTTAATGCGGTTGGTGGCTGTGTTTTTGTTGCCTCGGCGGCTCAATGGTCGACCTGATGGTTTGCTTGGATTTTTTGGTTGCCATCCGTTGGTGGGGTAATTTTAATTTTTAAATTACTTTTGCTCGTTGTTGTATTTCTTTTTGGGTAAAGGAAACAACATTTTTTTGGGGGGTTTTAAACAATTTATGTCTTATTTTCGCTCACTCATTTAATTTTCTGGTAGAAAGTTTTTTTTTTTTCAATTCAAATGCTAGGCCATTGACCCAAAGCTGGTGCAAAATTATTTTTTTATTCCCAAATGTATACTTATTTTTATTGCAGAGTATATTTGCGACTGTCTTTTTGGAATGATATCAATGGTGTTCATCACTTTCTCTAATTTGAATAGAATGTCGCAAATTGTGCGGTTTTCAATCAGACCAACTCGCTATTGGATTGCGGAAGGAAAATCTGGTAATTTTTCGCAATTTGCGACAAGACTGAGAAAGCCTTATAATTCTTAACTGCAGTCGGGTGCAGAATTCGTGTCTTACCCAAATCACAAATTCCCATTGTATTAATAAATTAAGGACTCCAAAAAACAAAAGCAAAACAAAAACTTGGTGAGTAAAAGGAAACTAAATTAATTGAATCCAATATTTAATACCACTATAATTAACGTACAACCACCGAATATCAAATGATACTTATTAATATTTCTGAGGATTCTCCAGGTATATTAACGAGAATCCAAGTCTCAAAATCCTTCCGTACCAAAATCCCATTTGACGTCAGGTATTGGAATTTTATTGCAACCTTCAATCAAAATCACGCCGTCTAGTTTACATTTGGAAAACGCTAGAAATTTAAATTAACAGAGCCACAGAATTCAGTTTATTTAATCAAAAAAAGAGGAAAAGAAAGAATATAAATTTATCAAATAAGAAAGAAAAATTCTCAATTAAGATTTTATAAAATTTTCCAAAAATATCGTTTAAACACTAATTCTTTTGAGTTTCATCGCTGAAGAAAGTTTTGTTCAATTGAAAGCCCACGTTTAAATCACCACTTTTGTGGTAAAATTTAGCTATTTTTACGCGTTCTGCGTAAATGGCAAACATTTCATTACATAAATAACACTTTAGATGACAGGTATTTAACAGCTGACAGCCCTGCCAGACCGGCGGTTTTAAATCGCTAAATCGATAACCCGTTATATGAGCAGACAACTGATGACTTTTGCACCACGATATTGGGGCATCTCACACAGCATTGGCCATATCGCTTCACAATGATCATATTCATCTGATTTAGCACCGTGTAGCTTCTGACGCATTTCTACATTTAAAAGATAGCGTATACAAACCTATGTCCGAAAATCAGTCACTTTTTTTTTATAAATCAGTAAATATTTAAAGAATTAAATATAAATATTTGGTACATTTTAAATTTACCAAAAAAAAAGTTACATAAAAAGTTACGTCGTCGTCTCCGTCATAGCAAGAAAAAATGTGAAAAGTATTTCTTTGCAAATTTGTCTACAGATCCATTTATTTTTTAATACTTCTTGATGTAGTGAACATGGCCGATACTTGCGCGATGCACCAGTTAACCGTTTCCAGGAGCATCTAATTGAATGTCTTTGAGTCGACTTTACAAGCAAAAGTCCACGCATCGAGTAAAATTATTGCGACAACTCCGCTTGAAACTGCTCCTGTACTTTATGCGATGTGGCGAAAAACAAAATTTAAAAATACTCATATAGTTGTATAAGTGCGCAACTAAGTTCCCGCTGTTTGCCAATAGATGGCGCGAGCTGCAAATGCTAGTCGATTCTGCCATAACGTAAACGTCATGAGCCAAGCTTAGGCATATGGTAAACATTCCGCCTCGACACAATAGTTTTTTTTTCTATTAATTTTCTTTATTGATTTTTTTTTTCGAAATTTACAATAAGTATTCAAATCTTAATCCTATCTTAAACTAAAGTATCTTGGCATTGCCGGATCTTATTTTTGATGAGCCGAATTTTGTATCGCCGGACCAAGTCTAGCGTGTCCTTTCTTCTTAGCCCTATATGTCCGGGAAAATGTTGAAGGTTTCGAACGAGTGGGTTTGAGTGAAAGGACAATTTTGATATATATGATCTGCTTAATTTTCTCATTTCCTCAGAAATATAAGGAATGTTTAAATCCTTATGTATGTTATCATTCCTAATATAACATGAGACACAATAGTGATTTTCTTTTGACGTAATATTCTTTGGGTTTGGAAAATGTATGATTTTGTGCCAAATAATCGTCATATGTGGGAAGTATTGATTTTTTTCTTTCAATCGAAGAAAACGGCAGCTGAAGCTCATCGAGAGATGCTGCTTTAAGTGAGACAACGTGTCGAAATTGGTTCCGTCGCTTTAAAAATGGTGATTTTAATGCTGAAGAACTGTTCGCATGAAGGAAGACGAAAAACTTTCGAAGACACTGAATTGACGGCATTGCTCGATAGAGATCCGCGTTAAATACAGGTAGAGCTTGCTTTAGTATTAGGGGTTAGCCGCCAAGCTATTTCCAAGCGATTGCATGCGTTGGGAATAATACAAAAGCAAGGAATTTGGGCTCCTTGTGAGTTGAAGGCAAGAGACTTTGAGCGTCGTTCACCTGTGAACAACTGCTTCAGCGACAAAAAAGGAAGCATTTTCTGAATCACATTGTAACGGCGGATGAAAAATGGATTCATTACAGCAATCCAAAGAAAAGAAAGTCGTGGGAGCTGCCCGATTGTGCTTCTACGTCGTCGCATCGGCCGAATATTCAGGCTGTAAAGGTCATGCTCTGTATTTGGTGGGACCAGGTCGGTTTTATTTATTACGAGCGGTTGAAACCACGCGAAACCATTACTGGGGACCGGTATCAACTTCAATTAATGCGATTGAGCCGAGCTTTGCGCGATAAATGCCCACAATAGGCGGAGAGGCACGGAAAAGTGATGATGATGAGGGTGATGACGCTCAACATCACGTGGCCAAGCCCGTTAAAACCTACCTAGAAACGCTGAAATGGGAAGTCTTTCCCCGTCTGCCATATTCTCCAGATATTGCGCCGTCTATTATCACTTATGAAACACAGTCTGGCTGACCAGCAGTTCCACTCATATGACGACATCAAGGAATAGCTAGATTCGAGGATAGAGGACAGTTTTAAAGTGACGAAATTCGAGCTTTGCCAAAAAGATGGGGAGAAGTAGTAGCAGCGATGTGCAATACTTTCAATGAATCAGTTGTAAACATGTTCTCATAATAAAGTTGCATATTTATAGAAAAAAAAACAGCGAGAACTTAGTTGGGCACCTAAAATTATTTTGATCAATATTGTCACACGCTCGGGCAAACCCAGTTCGCAAGTCTGTGTTGACTGCAAAAGTGCCATCAAGCAGAACGTCATCGAATCCATGCAATTTGATTACTTGTGTTTAATTGACAAACTGTGCCAGTGAACAGGAAAAAAAGAAAACTATGCTTTGCAACACTTTCAAACATTCGAATACAATGATATCAGTTCGAATGTCTTTTTCAGTTATAGCAAAATCAATGACGTAGTTTTCCGTCAACATAATCGTTGGCAACGTAAATGCGGAACATTAAATTTTGATTTATAACCATTACATTCCGCATGTCTTAAGAGAATGATGCGAAAAGCACAGCTCCCTAATCTTGATCGCATTCATTATTTATCAACGCCAACTGTACGTTTCAGTTTTTTTTTTTAACTATTAAATTTCATCGCACCAATCACAAACATTTCTTCACTCATCACCATCATGATCATCATCATCATCTCTAGTTTCCATACCCTCATGTCTCAGTTCGCATCGTAAGAACATTCTCACATATCGTAAATTTGAATATACTTAATCACGCATGTGACTGACATGACATATCCAGCATTGTTTTATAGCCGAAAATGTATCGATTTTTATTGAGGTGCCCCCTTTACAATGAACAAATTGTCATAAAAAATTGTGAAATATGCGACTGGCGAACATGTCAAATAGCAAATGCTCTTCGAGGTCCTTGTTAGCGATTGTTGGCCCGCATGATTGTTGGCAAAGCATCGGTAAGTATATTTTGCGCAGGCACACATGGCGGCTATGACGATCCTGTTGAGTTCTGTCCCAAAGGGACATTTACTCATCGCTTGAATAATTGTTGAACAACGATGACGGTGATGGTGGTGATGGTCATAAAAATACTCATAATGAGCGTGCCAAGGAGTGTTAGAGCAGCCTTTGATGATGAATAAATGTCATTAAATGAACATTGAACATTGTTTAGATTTCTTTAACTGCGATTGCGATACAAATCACTTAAGAATTTTTATTTTATTTTTTTTTTATTTATTTGTGGTTTAATCGCATTTGCGTGTTCTGCCCAGATGATCAGATGCCAAACAATTGATGAAATTAATTACTACGAAATAAATGAGGGTACAATTGAAGAATTTATTGAATCAACGTTTCGTCTCAATTGTTGTTTGCGAACGAAACGTTAGAGTTAGAAAATTTCCAACAGGATTTAAATCTAAATAAAAAGCGAAGCTGGGAAAAAGTTGTAAATTACGTATTTGTATATAATATGAAGAGCATTGGCCACAGCGCCGATTGCAAAACAAATGTATAGCACTTTTTTTCAATTTAAACCATTTTCTAAGACTATAATTGAAAATACTGACTGCAGCTTTAAATAGTTGTTTGTGTTAACTTCTATTTCGTAATAGTAAACGTTGTTTAAAATCGCACTTTTTTACTCCATAGAAGAAATCACTCTCATATTATTATATGATATTATATCCATAGACTATATTTATAATTTGATCCAGAGCGGCTCATATTTGAAAGGCTAAAGCCATAAAAACCTTACGATATAAACGTTTTTGGTGGCAATTATACTTTAACCCATTGAAATGAGATAGTACGTGAAAAAAATTGAATCAGTTTAAGAAGTCAAATCAGGGCTTAGATGTCTTATGATAAAATTCATTTCAGTTCTTCCTAATATTCTCGAACCGTGTTCCAAAGAAAATTTGCCAGTTGTTTGCGACTGAAAATGGACAAAACTATCAGGCCTTTTCCGGTAACTCTAATGCAAAATAACAGATTAGATACAATTTATTTTCCCACGATTAATTTGGAATCGGAATACCAGATTCTATCATCCATTGGAATAAGAAACGTGATACGAATTAGGGCTTAGATATCTTGTGATGAAATTCGTTTCAATTTTTCTTAAGATTCTCGAACCACGTTTGCAAGAACATTTTCCAGTGGTAGCAATTGCAAAAGGCTTGGTTTGCCACTGAAAATGGGCAGAATCACCAGGCTTCTTTTGGTAACTCCGATTCAAAATAACGGATTAGATAAAGATCACTTTTCCACGATTAACTTGGAATCAGAATACCGGATTCTCTCACCCGTTCGAATGATATACGTGAACAAAATCTAACCAATTTAAGAAGACTAATTAGGGCCTAGACATCTCGCAACAAAATTCATTTCAGTTTTTCCTAAGATTCTCGAGCTATGTCCCAAAGAAAATTTGCCAGTGCCAACATTTTCCAAAGTCTTGGTTTGCGGCTGAAAATGGACAAAATTATCGGACCTCTTTTACTTTTCCACGATTAATTCAGAATCGGAAGGCCGGATTGGAATAAGAAACGTGATGTAAATTAGGGCTTAGGTATCATACAATGAAATTCGTTTCATTTCTTCCTGAGATTTTCAAGCCATGTCTCAATCAAAAATGTCATTGGTAGCATTTACCAAAGTCATCTGGTAACTCCAATGCAAAATAATGGATTAGATAAAGTTCACTTTTCTACGATTAACTTAGAATCGGAACACCAGATTCTCTCATATATGAGAAAGAGATATATGAACAAAATCTAATCAATTTCAAAAGACGAAATAGGGCTTTCAAAAGTTTCGGTTTGCCACGATTAATTCGGGATCGGGAGGCCGGATTCTCTTACCCATTGGAATAATAAACGTGATGTAAATTAGGGCTTAGATATCATACGATGAAATTCGTTTCATTTCTTCCTGAGATTTTCAAGTTGTGTCTCAAAGAAAAAAATGTCAGAGGTAACATTTTCCAAAGTCGTGATTTACGATTGAAAATTGACAAAATCATCAGGTAACTCCAATGCAAAATAATGGATTAGATAAAGTTCACTTTTCCACAATTAACTTGGAATCGGAATACCAGATTCTTTCATCTATTGGAAAGAGATATGTGAACAAAATCTAATCAATTTCAGAAGACGAAATAGGCTTTCAAAAGTCTTGGTTTGCCACGATTAATTCGGGATCGGAAGGCCGGATTCTCTTACCCATTGGAATAAGAAACGTGATGTAAGTTAGGGCTTAGGTATCATACGATGAAATTCGTTTCATTTCTTCCTGAGATTTTCAAGTCGTGTCTCAAAGAAAAAAATGTCAGAGGTAACATTTTCCAAAGTCGTGATTTGCGATTGAAAATTGACAAATTCATCGGGTAACTCCAAGGCAAAATAATGGATTAGATAAAGTTCACTTTCCTACGTTTAACTTGGAATCGAAATACCAGATTCTCTCATCCATTGTAATGAGATACGTGAACAAAATCTAATCAATTTCAGAAGACGAATTATGACTTCGATATCTTGCGATGAAATTCATTTTAGTTCTTCCATGCTCCAAAGAAAGTTTGCCAGTGGTAACAATTTCAAAAGTCTTGATTTCCTACTGAAATCATTAATTTATCGAATATTTTTCCATAATAAATTTGCCATGTCTCTACTTCACGACTGGCAAATATGAACTGTCAAGACTAATGTTTACTAAAATGGCGGCAAAAGAAAGTAGTATACCTTCCCGACGGACACTCTGTATATGTCAATGCAGATGTTCTTTTCCCAAATCTCGTGATTCTACTCTCAACCTTATTTCAAGGACAACGGAATCGTTTTTGTCCTCTACAATCATCCACTTCTTAAATCGCATTTCGTAAATATTTTCTTATGCCTACCAGGGGACAAAATAGAGACAATCAGCCAAATTTTAAGAATCTAAGCTGCAGTTGGATCAAGTTAGTGGTTACAAAAATTGAATTATAAGTAAGTCCCCTCCCCCTTGTTATCCAAGGCGGTCGGTCATCAGTCACACAACAATTATATATACATATGTTTTTAGTGGATAAACGTATTGTGAAGCGTATTCCAGTTATTAGGTCATAATTTTATTCACTTTTGATTACCCCTTGCAATTGTTTAATCTTCCCTCTTCCCATTATTGTTTCTAACGTCTCTATTAACGAATGTTTAACAAAGCAATTCTAATAGCTTTTGTATATGTATATTCACTCTTTTTTTCTGCGATGATGATTAATTATTCTCCAATGGTTCGCGTCGGCTGATTTGTGTTAATTATTTAGCGTCATAGCATTAGTATCAGCATCAGCTACTGCTGTTCTGTCAATTGAATCGCGTTGATCGCACGTGAAACATTCGATTCTCGCAGCCTGAGTGTCTGGCCATCCCTCTGTTGGAACATGTGTCGACGTCATAATTATTAATGATTATAATTATTATGTAGTATTTTATAAGTGCCGTTATATTCTGCTAGTTAACCGTTTCATATTAATTGTAGAGTTGTAATTTATAATAATTTCCAACGATGAGCGGCGTATCCCCTCTCATTAGGGTAGTCACTTTACATGGCGAAACCAAAAGACTAACTGATAGACAGTCACTGCACAGCCTGACACGGCGAACGATGAAGACGTACATTCGACCCAACTTTAAATGCCATATGGAGGTCACATTAGGCAGATCCAAGTTCAATCGAGTGGGTAATGAGGGTGTTATAGTTTCGATATCGTCTGTAATTTGTCAAATACGAGTAGTTCCTATACTGCCACAATTTTGTAAATTGTTTCCTTGAACCTGACGCTAACTATATTAGGGCAGTCCCAAAATTTGTCGACCTAACAAAGAAGAGACACCAAAAAGATGGGAAAAAGTGTCTTTATTTGTCAACTTAATTTCTTTTCAGCTCGATGTACTTTTTCCAGCGATATTCAACGGCTTCTATATCCTGTTTATGATATGAACTGTCAAAACTGCTTAAAATAACCAATAATCGCAGACTCCAACTCTTCATTGTTGGCAAATCTTCTACCGCCGAGCCGTTTTCTCAAGTTTGAAAATAGAAAATAGTCCGAGGGATCTAAATCTGGAGAATAAGGTGCGCAATGAAGCAATTCGAAATTTAAATCATTAATTTTGGCTATCGCAATAATGGACGTGTAAACTGGAGCATTGTCTTGATGAAACAACACTTTCTTTTTCGCCAAATACGGCCTTTTTCCATAATTTTATCACCTAAACGCTGCAGCAAATTAACATAATAATATTCGCCCTTGAGGGTTTTTTCTTTCTGAAGATAATCAGTAAAAATAATTCCATGCGCATCCCAAAAAAAAATAAAAAAAATAGACACCATGACCTTCCCTGCAAATGGAACCGTCTTCGCCTTTTTCGAACACGATTCTTCCATTCTAGTCCAGTGCTTTAACTATTTCTTTATCTCAGGTGTAAAGAGGTGGAGCCATGTCTCATCCATGGTTATAAATGGACGCAAAAATTTGGCTTTATTACGGTGAAACATCGCCAAAGACTCCACCGAAACGTCTTTACGGCGCTGTTTTTACACTATTGAAGGCAAGCGCGGCACCCATCTTGCGCACAGCTTTCTCACCTTCGCATCTTCAGTTAATATACGACGTATTAAACTCTATGAAATGTCTATACTTTCAGCTAGCTCACGCTCCTTCAACCGATATTTATACAAAACCATTTTGTGGATTTTCTTAACCGTGTCCGGCGTGGACATCTCAATTGGTCGACACTCCGGTGTACACTTGACAGCTCGTACGGCCTCGTTTAAACTGTGCTAAGCAATATTTTACGGTCGTAAACAGAGAAGCAGACCCCCAGAGTGGAATCTAGCTCGGCTTTAATATTAGTTGGACTGAAATCTTTCAAAAGGAAATATTGAATTACATAAAGGTGGCCAATTTTTGACATGTTCACAAATTCACTCAGATCATTTACTTTTGGTGGAATATTTTCGTCTTGGCAGCTCGTACGGCCTCGTTCAAACTCTGCTACCCAATATTTTACAGTCGTAAATGAAGTAGCAGACTCCCCTAGAGTGGAATCTAGCTCGGCTTTAATATCGGTTGGACTGAGACCTTTCAAAAGGAAATATTGAATTACGTAAAGGTGGCCAATTTTTTCCACGTTTACAAATTCACTGAGATTGTTCACTTTCACCACTCCCCCAGAGTGGAATATAGCTCAGCTTTAATATTAATTGGACTGAGACCTTTCAAATGGAAATATTGAATTACATAATGTTGACCAATTTTTTCCATGTTCACAAATTTACTGAGATTGTTCACTTTTTATGGAATGTGTTTGTCTTGGCAGCTCGTACGGCCTCGTTTAAACTCTGCTATCCAATATTTTACAGTCGTAAATGAGGGAACAGACTCCCCCAGAGTGGAATCTAGCTCGATTTTAATATTAATTGGACTGGGAACTTTCAAATGAAAATATTGAATTATACAACAGTGACCAATTTTTTCCATGTTTTTAAATTCACTGAGATCGTTTACTTTTATTGGCTAAAATAAAAATACTAAACAACGTGGCAAGTTGAAACTTACAAACAAATGTTCTATAAGGTTGTCACTTTTCAACAAAATAATTTCTTTCAAACTACTGGCACCATCTACGAGTATACGCCAGTGCGGCTGGTTTTGAAATCACCCTCGTACCAACAATTTTATGGAAATATTAAATCTATATATATAAAAATGAATCTTGGTTTGTTCCGATGCTTAAAACTCCAGAACGGCTGGACCGCTTTGCATAAATTTGGTGTACATATCTTAAGTGCTACTGCAAATATGGGCGGGATTGGACAATGGGGCGTGGTACCTCCCATACAAACCATAAATTAAATATCTAATATTTCTGCTCCTGTTTACGGTATTTGAACAAAATTTGGTACATCGGTTTGGTGTAAATATCTTAAGTGCTGCTGCAAATATGGGCGGGATTGGACAATGGGGAGTGGTACCTCCTATACAAACCACAAATTAAAAAGCAATTATTTCTGCTTCTGCTAACGGTATTTAAACAGAATTTTATTTAACATTGAAACATTTCCAATAAGAATAAAATTTGAAGGCAAAGCAACGTTTATATATTATTATTATTAGTTTATATATATATATTATTAGTTTATATATTAAAAACAAAAAATATTCCAAATATTGCTGTTGCTCACAACGGCTATCGTGTGAAAACAATTTCAACCGTGTGTACATTTTTTTTCTATTCGATGTCCATGCGATTATCATACAAATCCACTGAAATACACACACATTTAATTCCCTTCATAACATTTAAGTTTTTGATTCGCTCAGCACAATTCATTACATGAATATTAATGACTTTTCTATGCCCTAAAAGACAAATTATATATTTTCAACACTTCCATATCCAAAATTTACTAATTTCAATTATGAGATCATATTTATCTTCTTATAAAAAAAAAGAAAAACTGCAATTATCAAGTTTCCTTAAAACGGATCCATCCATATCTACTGACCATTGCCCAGTGTCCGGTTGTGGGAAAAATTAATTTCTATCGCTAGCGGATAGCGGATAGCGAATGAAATACAAAACCTCCTGATCATAATTTAACCCCTCTCAAAGGAGTTGCGCACTCTTAGTGTTAGGGCAGCCACACGGACTTCAAATGCAAGCGAGGAGGCAACTCAATCCGTTCAAGTGATTCATGTTGCGCGTCATGTGATTTATGTTGCAAGTGACAGAGAACGACGACACATTTCATTAATTCTCTGTCCACATATAAATCATCATATGAGAATGAATTGTTGTTTTTACAATTCCATAAGAGCTCTTGTTTAGTTTGTGCGATTTATGAACCGAAACCATTCGAGGCGATTCAGCACCGTTAGTGTTAACGCTACAGAAGAACGACAACTACATTACAACGGAAAGGCAAATTCATTCGCTGCCGCTCATATTTGTGGTTGTGGCTGCTTCGTTTGTAATCTAAGAAAGTTCCAGTGACTTAGATTTCAATCTAAGGGATCAGTTAGATTCCCTTCATGTACTCGTATAATGCCAGCGATCACGTTCGACTGTAAGTTAAGCCTAGTTTAAGGTCTAGCTAACCATTACATTGAGTGGTGGAACCCAGCCAAGTTGCATGTTACACGCTACTCCACTACAATAGTCATCACTCCAGTGACTCCAGTCGCCGCCGCCTTAGATAAAACGCCAAATAGGAAACGGCACTGATAGCCCTTCTCCCTGAAGCGGCAAAACTTGTACAAATCTTAAAGTAGTCCACCACCGCTTGACACAGTTTTTCCTTGTGTTAATTTACATTAACTTCTCTATACTCTTGCCCTGCTCGTTGTATTTTGCATTAGCGTGTTAAAAATCAATTTAGTTCTTAATTCGTGCCACAACAAAAGTGAAAATGCTGGGAAAAACTAACGGCCAGCTAAAGGTCACTTCGGCGGCTTCAGCGGTATCCGAAAGAACAATGGAAGAGCCACTAGATTATACAATTAGTTTAGAGGAAACAAAGGGGGAATTTTCTATGAAAATGCGTATTTTTTGTGTGCTTCATGTTGTTTTTCTTTCTGTGATTTTCTTTATTTGCTTCAATAAGAATTATGAAAAGTGGTTGGTCGAAAGGGGATGTGAATATACGATACACATTATGATAATACTATGCAATTATATATCAAGAACGTTTTGTAGATTTTCACATGAATATTTATTATAATTTTTCATTTGTGATAATTGGCGGTAGAAACTCTCGTGAGTTGCAATAATTGGTGAAAGCTGGTAAGAATTCCGCGAATTTATTGGAATATAGTTTAATTTATGATTTCCTTTGGGAAATCAATCGATCTTCAATATAATAAGATTTCGATTCATGATTCGATTCAAGATGGTTTTTCTATCAGCACTTATTCATTATTGCTAATAGAACATAATTCAAAAACCTTCGAAATTGATTATATTGACAAAGATTGATGGATGATGGATAGCTGTTTCGGTATTCGCCAAAATCACCATTTTCAGCGCCCTTAGCTCTTTATGCTTTCTCGCACACCATCGGCACTTTAAGGGTCCAGAACTTCACAAAACAGTTGAGAACTTTTGCCCACCGATAGGAAAATGTTCTCAACGAAGAGCACAATTCAAATGTAACTGAATTGTCGAAAGTTCTTGTCCATCCACGTATCGGACACATTAAAAGTTATAGCTGGTACAAATGCGAACAAACATAGCATGCAACAGCTAGCTAAACAGTGAATCTTCTGTATTTGACGTATAGATGGTGCCAGTAGTTTGAAAAAAATAATTTGGTGAAAAGTGGCATCCTTATAAAATATATATTTTAAGTTAGCGGCCTCACGACGTTGTAGAGTAGTATCATATTATATTATATTAGTATTATTTTACCTATATATTATATTAGTATTAGTATTATATTATATTATATTATATTAGTATTATATTATATTATATATAGTATTCTTGTTTGAACCATCAAAACTAAATCATCTCAGTGAATTTGTAAACATGGAAAAAATTGGTCACCGTTATGTAATTTAAAATTTCCATTTGAAAGATCTTAGTCCAACCAATTTTAAAGCCGAACTAAGTTCTACTCTGGGAGAGTCTGATCCTTCGATTACAACTGTAAAACATTGGATAGCAGAGTTTAAACGAGGCCGTACGAGCTGCCAAGACGACTAGTTGAGATGTCCACACCGGGCACCGTTAAGAAAATTCACAAAATAGTATTAGATGATCCTCAGCCGAAGGTGCGTAAACTAGCTGAAATGATGGGCATTTCAAAAAGTACTATACGTCGTGTATAGAGGTCGTGATAGATTGATAGAGATGATTGATATGATAGCGGGGGGAGTAGCGGGGAATCCTCCAATCAATTTGATACTTTTCTCGTTGTAGTTGTGGAATGTAAATGTTGGACTGTATTGCGAATTATACAATAGCGATTATCTTTAGGAGGACCAATTTCACAGTTGGTTTCTACCTGAGAACTGAAAATTGGAACTTGTAATTTGGATCATATAATTCCACAGTCATGTGAAATTATATGTAATCAAATTGATATTGCAGAAATTACAAGTGTCGATAAATAAAGGATGAGAATTAGAATTAGTGCCAATTCAAAGGAGATTTATTGAGGCAACGAGTTGTGCTTACCAGTTGAGATCTGATTTGTAAGTGATTTTTTCTTATTACAAAACAAACAGTTAATTACATATGTTACAATGCAATGTAACTGAATACATTTAGTACATACATTTCTACTCAATGGAGTTATGTAACACTTCAGGGTCAAAAATTCGAGTTCATTCACAATAATATTCTTACAAAAGTACATTTTAATGTACAAAAGAAAGGTTAATTTTAATATAAATTCAATGGTAAATTCAAATATGTATACAATCTTAAAATTATGGCTAAAATATTGAAGTTTAGACACATCGTATATTGACCGAAGATTTGAAGATGAGAAAGCTGCGCGCAAGATGGGTGTCGCGCTTGCCTTCAATAGAGCAAAAACAGTGTCGTGAAGATATTTGAGTGGAGTGTTTGGCGATGTTTCACCACAATTTTCGCCGAATTTTGCGGCGGTTTATAACCATGGATGAGACATGGGTCCAGGACTTCAGAAATGAGACAAAGAAACAGTCAAAGCAGTGGACTGGAATGGGAGAGTCGTGCCCAAAGAAGACGAAGACGGTTCCATCTGCAGGCCATATCATAGCGTCTGGTTTTTGGGATGCGCATGGAATTATTGTAATTAATTATCTCCAGAAAGGAAAAATCATCGACAGCGAATATTCTTCAAATTTATGATAGCATTTAGGTGATTAAATTATGGAAAAATAGCCGCATGTGGGGAAAAAGAACGCGTAGTTTCAGCAAGACAATACTCCAGTTCACAAATCCACTATTGCGATGGCCAAAATTAATCAATTAAAGTTCAAATTACTTCATCATGCCCCTTATTCGTCAGATTTAGCTCCTTCGGACTATTTTCTATTTTCAAACTTAAAAAAATGTTTTGTTGGTAAAAGATTTGCCAGCGATGAAGAGGTGGAGTCTGTGGTCGATAGCTATTTCAGTTCTTACTATAAACATGGTACAGAAGCTATTGAATGTCGCTGAAAAAAGTGTGTCGAGCTAAAAGAAGATTATGTTGAAAAATAAAGAAAATATTTCCCAACTTTTTTGTGTCTTCTGTGTTAGGCCGGTTAGCTTTGGGACCGCCCTCATAATAAACAGAAAGTTCAACGTCTAGCTTTTTATTAAGCTCTGTTTGTTGTCCGTTTTTGAATCTATTGTCGATCTTCAATATAATATGAGTTTGGTCCTTAATTCGGTTCAAAATCGCTTCTCTGTTAGCAATTCTTTATTATTTCGATACATGGAACATGAACATACATGATACATACATACATACATGATACATGAACATTTTTGTACCGGTGGGGGAAACTTCTCAGTTGTTTCGCGAAGTTATAGACCGTTAATATAGCGATAATGTGCGAGAAAGCACAAACAGCTAAGGACGTTGTAGATGGTATTTTAACGAATACCGATACAGCTATCCGTCGTCCAACCAGCTGTGCCAATATAATCAATTTCGCAATTTTTTGAATTGTATTTTATTAGCAATAATGAATAGAAAAACGATCTGAAACCGAACTAATAACATAAATGATTTTTAAAATATCTAAGAGGTAGTAAGAAATCCATTAGTATCCATTATTATCCATTATGCATGACATTGAAGTCGGTATTAGTGATTTCGTAAGGATTTAATTCAAATATGCACCATTTTGTCCGAAAACTTGTTGTCAATTTTTTCTTATAGGAACCCTCGTCCATGTTGGCAGTCGATTTTCATAAACTTCTCTTGAGGCGAATCTGCCACCAGTAAAATCATTCGCCATAAACAGGAACAGGTGCTAATCATCTGTTGCCAGACACGGACTGTAAGTTGGATGCATAAGAATCTTCCAAACACTAGCGACGTGTGTGTCCTGGCATTGTCGTGATAGAACACAAATTTCACTCCCATTGGCTGCTTCTGCGCGATTACTGCCTTCAGGCAGCCCAGCCGTAAAGAAAGAACTAATAGCAGATGAATTTTTTCCGATATCGCGCCAATCTTGGCTTGCAAATCATTTGCGCTAGCTCACCGCGATTCGACCTAGACTGTTTTTGCTTGACTTAACCAAAAACGAGCCACTTTTCATCACCAATCACCATCCGCCTCAGAAATAGGTCAATTTTCATGTAATTCAAAAGCGATTCGCAGGTGGAAATCCGATTCATCAGATTTTTGTTGTGTTAATTCGTGTTGCACCTATTCAATTCGTTCCCAAAGGGATTTTTATGCAATATTTATCTCCCGGGCATTCGAAATAATGCTTACATGACATTCGAACTTGACGATTTTCACTGTTTTATCGACAAACAACACTGACTCAATCAATTATAAAACTGTCTAGCTAGTTTTTTGGGTTTGAAATTTTATCTTTCTAACGCCATCTAACGTAACCCGAACGCGAGAAACAAATTACTAAAGCCATCTGTTGAAAAATAATGGCTTGAAAACCATTTGCGCTAGCTCACCGCGATTCAACCTACACGGTTTTCGCTTGACATAATCGCGAGAGAGTCACTTTTCACCACCAATCATCATCCGCTTCAGAAATGGGTCGATTTTCATGTGATTTAGAAGCGATTTACAGATGGAAATCCGATTCCTGAGATTCTATTTTGCGTTAATTCGTGTGGTACCCATTCAATTGGTTCCAGAAGGGTTTTTAATGCAATGTTAGGTTCCGGGCAATCGAAAGAGTGCTTACATGACGTTCGAACTTGACGATTTTCCACTATAAAAATGTCTAGCCAGTTTTTTGATTATCCAATCATCATCCGCTTCAGAAATGGGTCGATTTTCATGTGATTTAGAAGCGATTCGCAGATGGAAATTCGATTCATAAGATTCTTTTTTGCGTTAATTCGTGTGGTACCCATTGAATTGGTTCCAAAAAGGTTTTTAATGCAATGTTAGGTCCCGGCAATCGAAAAAGTGCTTACATGACATTCGAGCTTGACGATTTTCCACTATAAAAATGTCTAGCCAGTTTTTTGAGCTTGAAATTTTATCTTTCTAACGCCATCTAGCGTAACCCGATCGCGCTTATACAACGCAAGATACAGATTACTAACGCCACCGTTGGAAAAATAATGAATTTTTTCCCTAATCTCATATTTACATACGTAAAACATGAAATGGTTCTCAAAAAACGGATTGCCACAAAAATCCTTAATGTCTCTCCAGATCTTGGTTATCGAGGGGACTGTCGAAGGAACATCCCTAACATTCATCCCTGAATAATTGTAAAACGCATGAGCAAAAATTTACATGTTTACCGCAATCAAATTCAAAAGTGCTAATCAAACAATCTTCACAGCCCTAGAAAAAGAGAAAACTGGTAAACTACCCCTATTTGCGGCGGTTTCATCGGACTATGGATTACAACATGTGCGTTATTACCTTTCGTTACACGGCTTCCGTTGCTGATAAAAACGGATTTTTTATTGCGTTGTTGTAGAGTTCAATGGCAAATCCGCTTTAGTTTGTTACACGAAGACCAGCCAGCAAACGGCCGAAGATCAAACTTAATAATTGAATTATTTTTCTTTTGTTTATCACAAGATTTTCAAGCAAGTTTTTGCTTTATCTTTTTTCTTTTTTTTTTTTGCTATTACAAGAAATTGTTGAATAGAAAAACAACTGGTCTTCAAACACACAGCAAAAGGAGGAGGGGAGAGCGGATTTCCCCCCTCTATTCTGGATCAAATATCAGTGTCTGTCATTACACAATGAGGTCGACTCGAGCTCGTTGGATATTGAGCTCAGACCAACCAAACATCACCATGTTTTTGATGAGTTATGAGCTGCAATTCATTCCTTTGTTCGAGTAAAATGTTCAGCTATTTGTATTTCTAAAACACAAAAGTTTATGATTCATGCAATCTCTCATTCATCACCAACTACTATGAAGTACATTTGGCAGTGTTGAAATGGCAATAAAATATTCCAAAGACCCAAATGGGTGGAACCATACGAATATTACATATGAAAACCATGTACTCGTACGTTTTAGTCGCAGTTTTTTTCTCTTTGTTTTAAATCTACACATGAGGAAAAGGCGCCCGTTACCCCATCTGAAAACTGCTATTGTTGTAAACAATTAACGAAAAGCGCTTCACAGCGGCAAAAAACAGAAACGTCACATAAAATGGAAAAAATCACATAAAAAACAAGTATTAAGTTGACCCTCCGTACTTGAGGTTTGTGTAATTTACGAAATTTATGATCTAGAAAATGTTATACTTTTTTTGTTTCATTGCCAAGTAGTGGCTTTACAACTTTCTATGGTGAATGAACGATAATGACTGAATAACAGAAAAAATTCATAAATTGAGTGTTACGACCGGCTATATTGCGTGTGTTAGCTTTGGAAAAGTAAGGAAGAGGTCATAAAACTAAAAAAAAATCATGTAATCAAATTGTTTAGTAAAGATTTAGTTGCAGTTCAGTTTTGAATTGGCATATTCCGACATGGGAATTAGTTTTGTTCGATGGCGTTTTATTGTCTCAAAGATTTATTAAAGGAACATAATTGACCTGAGAAATTTGTTTACTAAAGCAGGATGATATGAAAAGACATCCACGAAATGTTGCTTTAATCTTCAGAGGAATTTTAGTTTCCACAGTCTTTCTTTTATGCTTCCTTATTAAGGGTGTCCCAAAAAGAATGCAAGATTTAAATTTTAAATGAAACACAGATATTAAAAATAAAAAAAATCGTGAAACTTTATTATATCGTAAAGTATACAGAATGAGGTTATGTATGGAGCAACACATCGGGCAGATGGCTGCCGCGGCTTTGCTGGCACACACGCGATCTTTTAATGAAATTTTCGATGAAAGTTTTGCATAAATGCTGCGGTATTTTATTAATGCAGCGTCCAATTTTCTCTTTTAAGACTTGAGTCGTCGTCGGTTTATTCACGTAAACCATTGACTTCAAAAAACCCCAAAAAAAAAAGCCTAATGGTGTTAAATCGCACGATCTAGGCAGCCAATTCTGGTCTCCAAAACGCGAAATAACACGGCCGGGAAATGACTGATGCAGCTGATTCCTCCAGCCTAAAATCCACACCACACAGTGGCACGATGAGGATGCATTTGCTTCTCGTAAATCACTCGAGGATTTTCCTCATCCCAAATGCAACAATTCTGCTAATTGACAAAGCCATCAATATAGAAATGGGCCTCTTCACTGAAGATGATTTTATCGGCAAAATCAGCATTTTCGTGTTGTCTCTCCAATACCCAATTAACGAACTCCCTTCGCTGTCCATGGTCACCTGACTTCAGTTCCTGAGTCAATTGAACTTTGTATGCAAAATTTGCTTTTTTCAAAATTTGCTGCATAGTGGATTTGGAGACACCAATTTGCTGTGCTCGGTGTCGAATTGAGGTGGATGGAGTTTGAGCGACATCATCACGTATAGCTGCGAAATTTTCGGTCGATCGACCTGGTCGAAGGCGCGTTGTTGTCTTTACATCACTAACAGACCCAGTTTTGGCAAATTTATCCATTACTCTCTTTACAGTTGACTCTTTTGGAGCATTATTGTGACCCCAAATTGATCGGAATTTACGAACTGTAGCCGCAAAACTTTCACCATTTTGAAAAAACAATTTCACAATGAGAATGCGTTGTTCATTCGTTTAGCGCTCCATTTTTACTAACCTCGTATCTTCAACTAACAAACAATAACAATTGTTCAAATGTCAAACAATGACACTTCGAATGGCGCCAATTTAAAACTTACGTTCTTGTTGGGACACCCTTTACATTCTCACGAAAAAGTTCTTTAAGCAAAACTTTTCAAGTTCAATATTTCGACCAAAATTTGTATAACTACATTCACACGTTCGTAAAAAAAAGCATTAACCAAAAAGTTCATTGGACTTCTAAATGATTTTCTGTGCATTTAATCGATCATGCCGCATTAGTATAAACAGGCAAATGGTAGCAAAATTGGCCCTGAATTTTAATCAAATGGATAGTGTTAAATTGATCGTATAGGCTCGTTTTTTCCAATATTATGTCCTCTGAAATATATATATATATATATATATTTAATTTTCAATAACAACGGCTGCATTTACAGCGGTTGTTTTCAAAAATATGTGAACTGGTTCGATCCTTTTATGCATCTACCATATTCCATGATACAAACGCGGCCACAAATCTAGCCGACATAACAAAAAAAAAACACACACACACACAGACAAGTTTAGAAACATTTTTTTTATTTCTTAGTACAACCTCCTTTTAGCTCAATACACTTTTTCTAGCCATATTCAATAGATTCTATACCCTTTTTATAGCAAGAACTGTCAAACTCCTTAAAATAGTCATCAACCGCAGAGTTCACTTGCTCATTGTAGGCAAATCTTTTACCTCCGAGCCATTTTCTCAAGTTTGGAAATAGAAAATAATCAGAGGGAGCTAAATCTAGCGAATAAGGTTCGTGATGACGCAATTCGAACTTTGCTTCATTACTTTTGGCCATCGCAATAGTGGATGTTTGAACTGGGGCATTGTCTTGATGAAGCAACATTTTCTTTTTCACCAAATGCTGGCTTTTTCTTATAATTTCATCATCTAAACGTTGCAAAAAATTAGCATAACATTTGGTTTTTCCTTTTTGAAAATATTCAATAAAAATAATTCCATGCGCATCCCAAAAAACAGACGCCATGACCTTGCCTGCAGATGGAACCGTCTGCGTCTTTTTTGAACATGATTCTCCCATTCCAGTCCATTGATTTGACTGTTCCTTTGTCTCAGGTGTGAAGTGGTGGATCCATGTCTCATTCGTACTTATAAATCCATACAAAAATTCGGCTTTATTTATTATTTATTTATTGCCGAACACTCTACTGAAACATTTTCACGACACTGTTTTTGCTCCATTGAAAGCAAGCGCGGCACCCGTCTTACGCACAATTTTCTTATCTACAAATCATTGGTCAATACACTATGTATAGCACTTTTTGAAATGCCTATAATTACAGGTAGCTCACTTAAATTTAGCTGACGATCATTTAATTCCATTTTGTGGATTTTCTTAACGGCGTCCATCGGCAACACCTAAATTGATCGACCAATGCGGTATTTGTCTTGGCAGCTTGCACTCGTACATTTGAACTGTGCTGTCCAATATTTTACGGTCGTAAACGAAGAAGCTGACTCCTCCAGTGCAAAATCTAGCTGGCCAATTTTTCCATGTTTACAAATTTACTAAGATCGTTTACTTTTGATGGCACAAATAAAAATACTAAACCATGTGGCGTCTTGAAACTTAAATCTCATGCTGCTTTTATCAAAAAGAAAGAAAAATCACACTACTGCCCCCATTTACATGCCAATTCGGCTTGTTTTGGGACGATTGGCGAAAAAATGTATTTTCTGTATTATTACTTAAGTTCTTATAAAACTTATAAACCCAAAAGTAATTGTAGGATAGAGCATAAATAACGTTAACGGCGACTATATTGAATGCGTTCTTGTGCATTATTTGGTTTTAACTCGCGAATCAATTGCATCTTATATGGGAAAAGATGTAAAATGTATGTCAAATTCTTTGCAAAGACCGCCTAGACATCTCTAACTGCTGAGAACATCGCCTGGTGAAAGTTTAGGGGTTTTCTTCAATGCTTGCTTGCACTCGAGCAATGGTCACTTCATTTCGAACTGCACGAGGTCTTCCAGCACGCGGAAGATCACAGACAGCCCTTTGTCGACCAAAACGCTGAACTGATCGGTAAATTGTTAGAGCGCTAGGAGCATTTCGAACATGAAAGAAACTTTGATATGATCTGAATAATCGAATGCTGACTTTCAAAGTAAAATTGAACAGCTTTGGTTCTTTGTTCTGTGCTGAGCCTTTCCATCATAAATTTCTCAAGTATTATTTAGTTAATTGTGTAAAGGGACGAAAAAAAGACAAACAAAAGTGTATTCACTGATCAAATCTTAGCGTTACTTATGCGCTACCCTATACCGCATTATGGTCTGGAGGTGTCATTGGGACGTAATTTTTTCGAAAACTACGTCAAAAGGATCCACTGCTTCAACCAATCCAGAGGCGGTCATTTAAATGACATTGTATTTCATACCTGATGGCAAGTTCCAGGCATTTTAGTGAAATAAAAGTTTCATCGAAATCATGGCTTTATGTGTGTTTTATTTAACTTTACTTGAAAACATAAAAATGTATAAACCATACAATCCGGTAATGATCTTTAGCTACAGATTTGGTTCAATTTATTTTATTTTTTTTATGAAATTGCACATTGTTAAATAAAATTCTAATCGAATTTTCTATTGTTCACCTTTGAAGGCACACTGCAATCTAGTACCTTTAAACCAAAAGCTAACTAACCTATGAATTGGATATATTTTTAAGATATTTCTAAGGCTTCCTCTAAAATCAATGATTTTTGTTACCTAATAATAAACGACATTCAGAACTTCTTTTACTTATCATTTTCCACCTCTGCTGAGAATAAGATTACCAGACTACCATCAGCAATTAGTCAATTGTTCAAATTTAAAATAATAAAACTCTTATCGCCCTGATGCTCAGTCAAATGATCGTATAGTAGTTAATGCCAGGAAATTACTTAGCTCACCCTGCAATCAAAATTGCACGAATCTACAATGAAATTCCAACAAAGCCTGCAGCTTTTATGCCAGAATTAATGAAATGTTTTAATTGGTTAAAATTGTTTAATTGGAGACACCAACGCATTTCTCAGATTTTACAGTTTCTTTGGGATCCAGCCAGCGGCAGCACTGTGTGACGCTGCATTCCGACAACGTCAGTGACTGTGACGCCATCACCACCACCAGCACCACTACCGCTTTCGACGATCGTTCCATGATTCAAACATTTCAATTCTCAATTAAATTCAATATTTATTTACATTTTTATTT